>JAXCGZ010021440.1:30000-47318 GCA_037179515.1 Halocaridina rubra
AATAATAATAGCAATAATGATGATAATAATAATAATGATAACAATGTAAGTAATTATATTAATAATTCCAATAGTATGGAAGGTGGACAGTGTATAATGCACATTTAAAAATCCCCATCAATCCAATTTAATGACTAATAACGACATAAATCATATGTTTTAGACATGTGATTACACTATTCTACCATTGATCCGACACGTGGGGTTGTGCACATAAATTTTTTTCAATGCCTTCATTGAGGCTGACGATTGATGGAGAACAAAAGCCATCAATCTTATCATCCATGAAGCATAGACGATGAAATTCAGCTTAACATAGATTTAGGAGCCAAAACATGACCTATTTGGGTATGAGTATAGCGCTGATGGGTTGAGCAAGGAAGTCGGTTTCATTTATATATTCATTACACTAATATTTTTACATGTTGACACGCACACAGACACTCTCTTTAGCACATATGAAGTTATCCTACACTATATATCTACCTTGGGTGTTTCCCCCTTTAATTGGGGTAGCCGACATTAAAAAAAAGAAAACAATAAGGGGATTACTTTGCTCTATGGGCAATGACGAGGGAGCTAGCAACTGTTCAGATGGCACTGCTGGAGTGCCACAGCCCATCCTCCCGGCTCTTCCACAAACTGATAGTAGATATTAACAACTATCATTGTCATGTTGATTATTATTATAATTTTTATTTCAATTCCATTTTATGTTTTAACTATCTCCCTTCCATCACTTGTAAAAACAGTTTTGTGTTTACTCTGAAGCATTTTCACTTCTTTTTTCTTTTCTTTTATCATTTGTATATATCAAATAGCATATGATAGAGTTGATAGAGAGGCTATGTGGAATGTTTTGAGATTATATGGAATTAATGGCAAATTGTTGCATGCAGTGAAGAGTTTGTATGAGGGCAGTAGAGCTTGTGTTAGGGAAGGGAATGAAGTAAGTGAGTGGTTTCCAGTGAGTGTGGGACTGAGACAGGGATGTGTGATGTCACCATGGCTGTTCAATTTGTATATTGATGGAGTTGTAAGAGAGGTGAATGAGCGAGTGCGTGGTTGAGATTTGAGAATGGTAGATAGGGATGATAACGAGTGGGAGCTGAATCAGTTGCTGTTTGCAGATGATACTGTGGTGGTGGCAGATTCAGAGGAAAAGCTGTGTCAGTTAGTGTCAGAATATGGAATGGTGTGTGAGAGAAGGAAGTTGCTAGTGAATGTGGGAAAGAGTAAGGTTATGAGGTGCACAAGAAATGAGGATGGTGCTGGATTGAATGGTATGTTGAATGGAGAGACACTTGAGGAGGTTAATCAGTTTAAGTATTTAGGCTTGGTTATAGCTGCAAATGGTGCAGTGGAAACAGATGTGTGTCACAGAGTGAATGAAGAATGTAAAGTGTTGGGTGCATTGAAAGGAGTGATGAAGAATTGAGGGTTGGAAATTAATGTTAAGAAAGTTTTGTATGAGAAAGTGGTTGTGCCAACTGTGATGTATGGATCAGAGTTATGGGGTATGAAAGTAAATGAGAGACGGAAACTAAATGTGTTTGAGATGAAATGCCTGAGGAGTATGATTGGTGAATCTCGATTGGATAGGGTTAGGAATGAAGTGGTGAGAGCAAGAACAGGTGTGAGGAGAGAAATTGCAGCCATAGTAGATATGAATGTTCTGAGATGGTTTGGCCATGTGGAAAGAATGGATGATGAAAGGCTGCTGAAAAAGGTGATGAATGCGAAAGTTGATGGGAGAAATGCTAGAGGGAGGCCTAGGTTTGGATGGATGGATGGAGTAAGGAGAGCCCTGAATGACAGGAGGATGGATGTGAGGGAAGCAAGCGAGCTTGCTAGGAATAGGAATGAGTGGCGAGCGATTGTGATGCAGCTCTGATGGGCATCTGCTGTTACCACGGGGCTGCATCTTACAGAGGTAGCCCTGTGGTAGGGGCAGTAGGAGGAGTTGGCAGTTGTGAAGCGACACAGGTTGTGGAAGAGCCGGGAGGATGGGCTGTGGCACTCCAGCAGTGCCATCTGAACGGTCGCTAGCTCCCTCGACATTGCCCATAGAGCAAAGTAATCCCCTTATTGATTTCCTTTCTTGATGTCGGCTACCCCCCAAGTAAAGGTGGAAACAACCAAGGTAGATAGATAGATATATCAAATAAAGAAAAATGATATAGAGGTTCGCGTTATTTTTTCTATTTATTGAGTTTTTTATTGAAGAACTTCAGCACAGATATGCATATGCCTGTTCTCAAGCCTGACCTCATATCCCATCTGACTTATTATAGCTTGACATTTATATTGATGTACTCTTTGTAATTGCTGCATTGGTAGGATTTAGGAGACGACAGAAACCACTATTGATCCATCCATATCCTTCTAATGACAGGTTGGATTTTTATTTTCCTGAGCATTGCTGATTTACAGTCAGGTCTTTTGGTAAAGCAGATCAGTACTTAAGTCATATTTCTGTTATTATCACAGTAAGTCTTCAGTTTAAAAGTAATTTGTTTGTGCAATGATAGTGTATTGCAATTCTATCTCCTAACAGGTAGTTTTGCTGACGAACATGAATTCCAGCTAACAATAATGTAATTCCATCACTGTGACAATAATTCCGCTGACGAACACGAATAAAGACTAACTTCCGCTGTTATCCCCGAATAGGTACTTCAGCTTATGAGCAGGAATACTAACTCTATCGTAATTTCCTCCTCAAACAGGTATTTCAACGGACGAACAGGAATACCGTCTCACCCGATACCTCATGGCCAACTACGATCCTTCTGTTAGACCAGCTAAAAATTCCTCAGAAGCCCTCAGTGTCGTTTTTGGTCTGTCCTTACACAGCATCATTGATGTGGTATGTATGCTCAATGGTCATCTGTAATGTGGAAATAAAATATTTTTTCTTATTTTGTTTAAAAGTTTGCTCCGCTAAGTCTATAATACTCAAAAACATCCTTGGCTAGGGCTATAGTACATTGTGTTGCATTGTGCCTTCATGGTGTCTTCTCATAATTACAAAAAACAAACGCATACTTTGAACTAGGTGTTTCGTGTCTTCTTCCGGTAAATGTGTTTGGCCAGTACTAAGTACGGAAAATTCAAAGCATATATTCAGGTGTTAGCTTTGTAGTCTACTCTCATTGGTTAAAATACCGTTTTGTATATGAAGACAGATTTTCTTTATTATGACATGGATGAAAAGTTATTGTCTATTTTGAGTTAGCTATCCAGAACTAATTCTGGGAGTTGCAATTGCATATTGTGATTCGATACGGTTCTGTAGTATCAAATGGAATTGTATTTCCCTATGCATTTATACTTCAAAGTATATTACAAAGATAAACATTTATTTGTCATTATCATCATCATCATCGACGTTCCATCTCCACTTGATCTCCGGCAACAATGAAAGAACCACCTGGCTGTCTCTTGTTAACTGCAACAAATCTGCAGGCTTATGATGTTCTCCCACCACTCGTCATACCGTCCATATACATTTCTCTCTTCGTCGTCCTCTTCCTCCTCTACCTTCCACAATCACAGTCAACACCACAGCCTCCATCCCATTCCTCCTCATCGCATAACCATGAAATCTTATACGCTGTTTTTTCATTACTGTCATCAATTCTCTGTACTTCCACCTACCTCAACATATCTTCATTACACCTTCTTGCAGTCCATATGTTATCTTCAAAATTCTTCTCCATATCCACATGTCAGCTTCATCCAACTTTTCCTGCATTTTTCATATCTTTATAACACTTTAAAATTAAACGTTTCTGATTACAACACAGGGTATTTAAAAGTAATGAAGTTAAAAAGGGATATACTGCACTTTTATAGACACATGTCATATAAGAAGCAAAGTTCAGCTGTCGAAATTTATGAACTTGAGCTTACTAATGCATTCATTTTTTTTTTTACCTATTAAAAAAATTACCACAAATTAAATCTAGCAAACAAAATATGCGTCTATTCTCTATGTACATTTCTAAACTTATCCTACATAAATAATCATAAAATTATAAATAGTATCTCAAATCATTACATTAACACATGAGAAGTCACACTCACTTTAGCAAAATATTTCTGAAAGTTGTTTTCTCGGCCTTTCTTTCAGTGCTTTTTCTTTTTCTAAAGTCTGCGATTCTCTTTCCTGGAAATAAAACTTAAAAAAAAAATATTTCCTGACTAATGTA
This sequence comes from Halocaridina rubra, assembly GCA_037179515.1. NCBI lineage: Eukaryota > Metazoa > Arthropoda > Malacostraca > Decapoda > Atyidae > Halocaridina > Halocaridina rubra. Next base: position 34,215 of record JAXCGZ010021440.1, read on the forward strand.
GTTTCACTTAATGTTGAAGCTGTATACATTGTCAATTTTGCATTACTGCTTAACATCAGTTGAATAGACTTTCCATAGTTGTCATTACTGGACCCTTTATGATTTCACCACACTCGTAAAATCAACAGATTCTAGGAATACTCTTATTTATTTGTAATGCTATGTACCATGTAGGTACATTGAAATAATTTTCATGATCATTAGAAGTAACATAAGTTTTACGATCATTGTCTGACTAAATGTAATATATATATATATATATATATATATATATATATATATATATATATATATATATATATATATATATATATATATATATATATATATATATATATATATATATATATATATATATATATATATATATATATATATATTAAAACATTCTGTGGTGTAGTGGCAGCGCCTTGACTTAGTAATCATAAGTCCTAGGTTCGAGTCCCGGTCGGGGTAATATATATATATATATATATATATATATATATATATATATATATATATATATATATATATATATATATATATATATACATATATGTATATATATATATATATATATATATATATATATATATATATATATATATATATATATATATATATATATATATATATATATATATATATATATATATATGTATATATATATATATATATATATATATATATATATATATATATATATATATATATATATATATATATATATATATATATATATATATATATATATATAATCATTTAAGAACTTTACATATGTGAAAACATGAATCATTTTTTTTTTTTACCCCGACCGGGACCCGAACCTAGGAATTATGATTACTAAGTCAAGGCGCTACCACTACACCACAGAAGGTTAAAAGGAATCCAACCATATAGCTTACATCTGCTATACTTAGGAATGAACGCATTCTAACTGAATGCCACTATGTTCGTATTACAGATTCCCCACCCTCACTCGTGGCTTCATTTTAGCATTTAATTCAAGTCCCAATCTCATTCGGGCCATGAAATAACCAATTAAAGACATTACATATGTGAAAACATGAATCATTTTTTACCCCGACCGGGTCTCGAACCTAGGACTTATGATTACTAAGTTAAGGCGCGACCACTACACCACAGAAGGTCAAAAGGAATCCAACCTTATAGCTTACATCTGCTATACTTAGGAATGAACGTATTCTAACTGAATGCCACTACGTTCATATTACAGATTCCCCAACTTCACTCTTGGCTTCATTTTAGCATTTAATTTAAGTCCCAATCTCATTCAGGCCATGAAATAACCAATTAAGCACATTACATATGTGAAAACATGAATCATTTTTTACCCCGACCGGGACTCGAACCTAGGACTTATGATTACTAAGTCAAGGCGCTACCACTACACCACAGAAGGTTAAAAGGAATCCAACCTTATAGCTTACATCTGCTATACTTAGGAATGAACGCATTCTAACTGAATGCCACTATGTTCATATTACAGATTCCCCAACCTCACTCGTGGCTTCATTTTAACATTTAATTCAAGTCCCAATCTCATTCGGGCCATGAAATAACCAATTAAGCACATTACATATGTGAAAACATGAATCATTTTTTTACCCCGACCGGGACTCGAACCTAGGACTTATGATTACTAAGTCAAGGCGCTACCACTACACCACAGAAGGTTAAAAGGAATCCAACCTTACAGCTTACATCTGCTATACTTAGGAATGAACGCATTCTAACTGAATGCCTTTATGTTCATATTACAGATTCCCCAACCTCACTCTTGGCTTCATTTTAGCATTTAATTCAAGTCCCAATCTCATTCGCGCCATGAAATAACCAATTAAGCACATTACATATGTGAAAACCTGAATCATTTTTTACCCCGAAAGGATCTCGAACCTAGGACTTATGATTACTAAGTCAAGGCACTACCACTACACCACAGAAGGTTAAAAGGAATCCAACCTTATAGCGTTGCTGTACGGAGCAGAGACGTAGCCGGTTAAAAAAGGTTCAAGAAAGGAAGATAGATGTCGCAGCAATGAGAATGCTGAGGTGGATGTGTGGGGTGACGAGGGAGGACAGGATACGAAATGAACGGATCAGAGGTACAGTGAAGGTGGTGGAGGCATCGGCGAAAGCGCAGGAGATGAGATTACAGTGGTTTGGTCGTGTGAAGAGGAGAGAAGAAGACTACGTGGGTGTGAGAGTGATGGAGATGGACGTGCAGGGCAGACGTAGACGAGGAAGACCTAAACTACGGTGGAAGGACTGACTGAAGAAGGATCTCAGAGAGAGACAGCTGGGGGAGGAGCAAGTGATGGACCGGAACCAGTGGAGACGACTAGTGAAGAGATGCGACCTCATATGAAAATGGGAACGCAAATAGAGGTAGAAGAAGAAGAATGCAGTTAGCTCCTCATAACTTACGTAATTGAGGCCCAGAGTGAATCCTCTGAATATTACGTCTGCTCTCGAATCCAATCAGTCTCTGTCTGTCTCTTCTTTCATTATGACAGTGTATCGTTTATGCTTACTAAGCTAAGACAATGGCCTGTAGTGTCTATCCTTACACACCGTGGCACCTCTCTCTCTCTCTCTCTCTCTCTCTCTGTATATACATATATATACATATGTTGCTGCTTTCTCTCTCTCTCTCTCTCTCTCTCCCTCTCTCTCTCTCTCTCTCTCTCTCTCTCTCTCTCTCTCTCTCTCTCTCTCTCTCGCTTTCTCTCAGTAAGCAGAGATGACTCAGTATCCCCTCGTGCGTCTTGACCTGTACCCGACGAGCAATCCAGAGTCGTTGACAAGCTGCATGTGGAATCTCTGCTACCAACGCTGCTAGTGATAAGGGTGATTGCAGCTCCATTTCTTCAGTGTCTCCTGTTGGCAGAGTGTTTTCCGGATGACAAGACTTCCTTGGGTAGCCTAGGAAGTCCAGTCCATTGGTTCACCTGCTCCTCACCATCATGGCACGGCTCGAAAGGCCCTGCTATACGTCATCTGCTGGGTTATGTGCCGAGTGCACATGATGCCATCGTCGGATTGGTGCCAGATGCTGTATTGCTGCTGCCCTGTTAGCGATGTAGGCCTTGAAATGCCTGCTAGGATTGCAGATGTGCTGTAGCTCGAGCATGCTGTCCATCCAATACACGACGTCTACAAGCTTGACCACTAGCTCATTGGCGATGATGGCTGTTACTTCGGCGGCTAGCTTGACAGCACACAGCTCCAATTCTAGGTACAATCTTTCCCTTGAAAGAGGAGAAAGGTGTCTACCGAGAACAAAGGACACGCTTACCCTGTCCTCAGTGACACTGGAGCGTAGGTAGCTGGTGGTGCCATACACCGACTGGGACACGTTAGTGAAGGTGTGTAATTCCACTCGCTAAAGTTCTCCCATAGACCCGTTGCAATATTGTCTGGTATTACAAACCCACTGAACTGTCGTAAATTGTGCATCCATTCCTTCCAATCCCGCTGACCTTGCTCGCTGATAGGTTCGTTCCATCCCTTACCAGTCTGGCACTCTTCCTGGAAGATGATCTTGGCACGGACTACAAAAGGCGCCAGTATTCCGAGAGGGTCGTAGACGATGCTGAAAGTTGTCAACATGCTTTATCTAGTGAACTCGCAATATTTGAGCTCCACTCATAACGCAAACTCATCCTTTACTTTTATCACTCCCAGTGCCCTTCCTTCCGGTTGTGCAGCAGATAGTATTTCAGACCTTGTCCTGCACTCACGAAGCTCCTTCTTCTGTATTCCTTTCTGCATGCCTGGCACGTTGCTCGACCATTTCGCAAGGTGAAATCCTCCTTTACTCATTAGGTTTGTCAACTGCTTGGTTATGGCTGCTGCCTGATCCGCTTCGTCCACTGTATGCATAAGGACGCCAACAAAGAAATTCTTACCAGTGTCCCTCACCGCCTCATTGTAGGACCTTCCGTACTCTCTAAACGTTTGCCGTAGGAAGTAAGCCGCACAGGCCAGGCTCCATACACCCCCAAACACGTGTATTGTCATCCAGAATGCTTCGATGGGAGTTTGTTCTCGATCGTCCTTCCTCCATTAGAAGCGTAAGGCATCCCTTTCGTTCTCCGCAGCTTTCTCCTGATAGAACATGGCCTCTATGTCTGCCATCACTGCCACTATGCCCTGTCAAAACTGAAGAAGAATCCCATGAGCTAATTGTTGAAGTCTAGCCCTTGTAGTACAAGTGATTTCAAAGACACGCCTTGGTAAGTTGCAGCGCAGTAAAAAACAATGCACACCTTCCCTGGTCTGCTGAGGTTCAGTACCGGATGATGAGGCAGGCACCAGATCCGCTGCCCACCGAGTCGGGTCTTGATCTGGCACTTGTTCTGTGTACACCGCACTCAAGAGTTTTTTAATTTGCGCATTGTAGGCGTTTCCCAAAACCCTATCCTTCCTGAGCCTGTTCTTTAGTGAATCCAATCTGTGACAAACCGATCTCCAATTGTTGACCTGAGGCGAGGTTGACTGCTTGAATGAGATCAGCAGTACATAGTGATTTCCTCTCTTGTTTACATGACTGTCCAACAGGCTCAAGACATACTGGTTCAACGGCGACAGCCCCACTCCCTCCTGAGCCTCCATTGCTGTGGGCTCGTCCAGCACCCAGAACCGTTGTACTCGTTCCTCCAAAGACTCATTGCCACTTGTTGATCTCAGCAGCTCGGCTATGGCAATGAGGGTCATTGGCGTTTCTGTTGTGTCCCTGGGCAGCAAGGCGCCCTGTACTATCCAGCCTAGAGCTGTCCTCTATGCAAAGGGTTCCCCATCCTGATGTACACCTCCACTATAGGCAAGGCAACTATCCCTCTTTTCTGATGTCATTCCCTGAACCATCCTGCATAGTTAGTGGCTCTGAGCTTATCTTTTGATGCGTGTTGTCTCTCTTGACCATGGTCTTCTCGTTCTCGCTCGCACCATATGTCTCCATCTCGGTTTGATTATCGCTGGTCCCTTTGGTTGTCTCATTCACTAGTCCTCCTTGTCGACCTACTGTCATACTCGGTGTGCAGGATCGTCACGTGCGAATCACTCTCACATACTTCACATGGCTTCCTTTCTCAGCATGTGGCGACTCCATGTTCTTCTTTAGGCACCCAAAGCATACCTGAAACTTGACAGTTGCCCTCAAGCACTCCTTACTCCCTAGCTTTGCGAAGCTTCAGCAAGCCTTGAGCGAATGTCTGTCATGACACAATTGACATAGTTCAGACCCTGTCTCCCTTTCCTTTGCCTTTTTGCACTCTGGTCCATCTCAATTGCCTCTGGTTTCCCTTGGAGACCCATGACCAGTGTCAATTCTTGCCAGCACACCCCGTGTTCGGATACTGCCCATCTGCTCTGCCATGTATCTTATGAGATCTGTTGCTCCACAGGAGCTTCCTGTATTATTCTCTTTCATTTGGGAAATCATTCCAAACTCACATGACATTTTCACAGGCAATCGACCCCTGGCATCCATGATCAGTCTGATTTCAGTGTCGCGATCATTCCTTGCCTCCCGTACCAGTCCTTCCCACACTTCCATCAACTGCACCTGCAGTCTGTCGAGCCGAAGAGCATTCCCTTGTCTGTTCATCACTGGACCTGCTCGCAATTGGGCAGCTCCCGTGGGTTCCACTAGCCATGAGTGGACCGGAATCGCGTTTCTTCTGGATTCTGCATCTGTTTGTTGCTTCTCCCTCTCTCGCTCTTTCTTGCCCTGTTGATCCTCGCCCTCGTGGTTCCCTTCGCCGTCTGCCTTTCCCCTTTTGCTCATGCTCATATCACTCCTTGTTCTCCTCGGGCTTTCTTCCACCAGTTATATTCCGTGCACCCGCTCCTTCCTTAGAAGCCATTCATCACTGTTCCACTGCTCCTGCATTATCTGTTCAGCTATGCCTCTGATGGATTCCTTGGCGGACTCCAAGACACTGATCATCAGGGCTTCCTCTATTGCTGTCGGTAGTTTCTTCATCGGCTCCTGTGCCTCTCCTGTCAGTTCTCCATGCCGTTCATTCACGTGTGTCTCTATATCTGTTCTTGTAATTATCTTGGCATCTTGCATCTTGCCTACAGTTGTTGTCTGCATCCTAGGGCTTCCCTTTCCTATATTCAATTTCCTATTCTTATCGTTTGCCTCCATTTCCTATTCAGGTAAGTGAAATGCATCTTTCCTCAGTCGAACTAAGCTGACGCTGTGGATGGATAACCTTAACTCCGTTTTTACCATTGCGGAAGGGTAATTTCAACTCCACTTTGGTTAGTCAGCAGATCCTGCACTGCAGAGGGATACCTCAACTTCGCTTCCTATATTGCGGATAGAAAAACCTCCTACGTTCACACCACTATAACACTGCAGTGGGATACCTCAACTCCTCTTCCCACTTTGCGGAGGGAAAACCTCCTCTGTTCTTACCACCGTAGCTAACTTACGACTGTAGCATGGCGGATGGACTGTAGCTAACGTCCCACTGTAGCATTCCACAGGGATACCTCCACTCCGCTTCCCACATTACAGAAGGAAAACCTCCTATGTTCATACCACTGCAGCACTGTGGCGAGATACCTCAACTCTGCTTCCCATGTCGGAGGGAAAACCTCCTCCATACTTCCCACTGTAGCTAACTTACCACTGTAGCATTCCGGAGGGATATCTCATCTCCGGTTCCCACGTTGCAGAGGGAAAACCTCCTCCTTTCTTACCACTGTAGCAAACTTTCCACTGTAACATTGCGGAGGAATACCTTAACTCTGCTCCCATGTTGTGGAGGGACAACCTCCTCCGTTCATACCACTGTAGCTTCCTTACCACTGTAACACTGCAGAGGGACACCTGAACTCCGCTTCCATGTTGCGGAGGGAAAACCTCCTCAGTTCACACTGCTGTAGCGCCGCGGAGAGATACCTCAACTCCGCTTCCCACGTCGTGGAGGGAAAACTCCTCCGTACTTACCACTGTAGCTAACTTACCTCTGTAGCATTCCAGAGGGATATCTCAACTCCAGTTCCCATGTTGCGGAGGGAAAACCTCCTCCGTTCTTACCACTGTAGCAAACTCACCACTGTAGCATTGCGGAGGAAAACCTTAACTCCGCTCTCATGTTGCAGAGGGACAACCTCCTCTGTTCATACCATTGTAGCTTACTTGCCACTGTAACACTGCGGAGGGACACCTGAACTCTGCTCCAGCATTGAGGAGGGAAAACCTCCTCCGTTCACACTACTGTAGCACTGTGGAGGAACATCAGAACTCTGCTCCCACGTTGCGGAGGGGAAACCTCCTCCATTCACACCACTTTAGAAGCACGGAGGGATTCCACAACTGCACTTCCCACATTGCGGAGGGAAAACCTCCTCCACATCTACCACTGCAGCTTACTTACCACTGTAGCACTGCGGAGGGACATCTGAACTCTGCTCCCACGTTGCGGAGGGAAAACCTCCTCCGTTCAAACCACTGTAGCTTACTTACCACTGTAGCACTGCGGAGGGACACCTTAAGTCCGCTCCCACATTGTGGAGGGAAAACATCCTCCGTTCACACCACTGTAGCAGAGCGGAGGGATTCCACAACTCAACTTCCCACGTTGTGGGGGGAAAACCTCCTCCGTTTTTACCACTGTAGCACTGCGGAGGGACACGTGAACTCCGCTCCCACGTTGTGGAGGGAAAACCTCATCCGTTCAAACCACTATAGCTTACTTGCCACTGTAACACTGCGGAGGGACACCTGAGCTCCGCTCCAGCATTGCAGAGGGAAAACCTCCTCCGTTCACACTACTGTGTCACTGTGGAGGAACATCAGAACTCCGCTCCCACGTTGCAGAGGGAAAACTTCCCCCATTCACACCACTCTAGAAGAGCGGAGGAATTCCACAACTGCACTTCCCACGTTGCGGAGGGAAAACCTCCTCCATTTCTACCACTGTAGCTTACTTACCACTGTAGCACTGCGGAGGGACATCTGAACTCTGCTCCCACGTTGCGGAGGGAAAACCTCCTTCCTTTCAAACCACTGTAGCTTACTTACCACTGTAGCACTGGGGAGGGACACCTGAAGTCCGCTCCCACATTACGGAGGGAAAACCTCCTCCGTTCACACCACTGTAGCAGCGCGGAGGGATTCCACAACTCAACTTGCCACTGTTGTGGGGGGAAAACCTCCTCCGTTTCTACCACTGTAGCACAGCGGAGGGACACCTGAACTCCGCTCCCATTTTGCGGAGGGAAAACCTCCTCCGTTCAGACCACTGTAGCTTACTTAACACTGTAGCACTGCGGAGGGTCACCTGAACTCCGCTCCAACGTTGCGGAGGGAAAACCTCCTCCATTTCTACCACTGTAGCTTACTTACCACTGTAGCACTGCGGAGGGACATCTGAACTCCGCTCCCACGTCGCAGAGGGAAAACCTCCTCCGTTCAAACCACTGTAGCTTACTTACCACTGTAGCACTGCGGAGGGACACCTGAAGTCCGCTCCCACATTGCGGAGGGAAAACCTCCTCCGTTCACATCACTGTAGAAGCGCGGAGGGATTCCACAACTCCACTTCCCATGTTGTGTGGGGAAAACCTCCTCCGTTTCTACCACTGTAGCACTGCGGAGGGACACCTGAACTCCGCTCCCACGTTGCGGAGGGAAACCTCCTCTGTTCAAACCACTGTAGCTTACTTACCACTGTAGCACTGCGGAGGGACACCTGAAGTCCGCTCCCACATTGTGGAGGGAAAACCTCCTCCGTTCACACCACTGTAAAAGCGCGGAGGGATTCCACAACTCCACTTCCCATGTTGTGTGGGGAAAACCTCCTCCGTTTCTACCACTGTAGCACTGCAGAGGGACACCTGAACTCCGCTCCAACATTGCGGAGGGAAAACCTCCTCATTTCATGCAACTGTAGCCAATACATCATGCACCTAGTAACCGATAGCATTTAGAACAGACTCTGCAAGTACATTAATTTGAGCACTACTAACTTGTCTCAATTCTACTGTTAAGATTACTGTAGCCAACACGTCATGCGCCTAGTAACCAATAGCCTTTAGAACAGACTCTGCAAGTACATTAATTTGTGTCTTTCTCATTTGTCTCAATTCTACTGTTAAGATAAATATCTCCTAACTGCATCAACCTTTACAATATACCAATCACTTAATAACCTGACAATTTCCTTACTGCTATTGTACATTACTCAAATCCGGCTAATTACTTGGCTTCATGAGCCGTTGCTTATATCTTTAATGGTCTTCAATCTGTCCTTCACTCTCCCTGTAGGTGCAAGTGCTCCCCCCGGTGCAATAATTAATTCTTAGGTCTGCTGAGACCTTCAACGCAACTCATTGCAATGTTCTATCAGTAATCACTATGTTTACCTTTATTATTCACCCTTGTTGCAATATACCATCACGTAATAACCTGACAATTTCCTTACTGCTATTGTGCATTACTCTAATTTGGCTAATTACTTTGCTTCATGAGCCGTTGCGTATACCTTTATTGCTCTTCAACCTGTCCTTCACTCTCCCTCCTTCACAAGTACTTAAATTCTATCTACCTTGGCTGTTTCCCCCTTTAATTAGGGGGTAGCCGACATCAAGAAAGGAAAACAAATAGGGAGATTATTTTGCTCTATGGGCAATGACGAGGGAGCTAGCGACCATTCAGATGGCACTGCTGGAGTGCCACAGCCCATCCTCCCGGCTCTTCCACAACCTGTGTCGCTTCACAACTGCCAACTCCTCCTACTGCCCCTACCACAGGGCTACCTCTGTAAGATGCAGCCCCGTGGTAACAGCAGATGCCCATCAGAGCCGCGTCACAATCGCTTGCCACTCATTCCTATTCCTAGCACGCTTGCTTGCTTCCCTCACATCCATCCTCCTATCATTCATGACTCTCCTTACTCCATCCATCCACCCATACCTAGGCCTCCCTCTAATATTTCTCCCATCAACTTTTGCATTCATCACCTTTTTCAGCAGCCTTTCATCATCCATCCTTTCCACATGGTCATACCATCTCAGAACATTCATATCTACTCTGGCTGCAATTTCTTTCCTCACACCCGTTCTTGCTCTCACCACTTCATTCCTAAACCTATTCAATCGAGATACACCAGTCATACTCCTCAGGCATTTCATCTCAAACACATTTAGTTTCTGTCTCTCACTTACTTTCATACCCCATAACTCTGATCCATAAATCACAGTTGGCACAATCACTTTCTCATACAAAACTTTCTTAACATTCGTTTCCAACCCTCTATTCTTCATCACTCCTTTCAATGCACCCAATACTTTACATCCTTCATTAACTCTGTGACACACATCTGCTTCCACTCCACCATTTGCAGCTATAACCGAGCCTAAATACTTAAACTGATTAACCTCCTCAAGTGTCTCTCCATTCAACGTAACAGTCAATCCAGCGCCATCCCCATTTCTTGTACACCTCATAACCTTACTCTTTCCCACATCCACTCGCAACTTCCTTCTCTCACACACCATTCCAAATTCTGACACTAACTGACACAGCTTTTCCTCTGAATCTGCCACCACCACAGTATCATCTGCAAACAGCAACTGATTCAGCTCCCACTCGTCCCCATCTGCCATTCTCAAATCTCGACCATGCACTCACTCATTCACCTCTCTTACAACTCCATCAATATACAAATTGAACAGCCATGGTGACATCACACATCCCTGTCTCAGTCCCACACTCACTGGAAACCACTCACTCACTTCATTCCCTACCCTAACACAAACTCTTCACTGCATGCAACAATTTACCATTAATTCCATATAATCTCAAAACATTCCACATAGCCTCTCTATCAACTCTATCATATGCTTTCTCCAGATCCAAAAATGCAAATACACATCCTTACCTTTTGCTAAATATTTCTCACATAACTGCCTAACTATAAAAATCTGATCTATACAACCTCTATCTCTCCTAAAACCACTCTGCACTTCCGCGATCACATATTCTGTCTTATCCTTAATCCTATTAACCAGTATCCTACCATACACTTTTACTACCACACTCAACAAACTTATACCCCTAAAATTACTGCATTCATACATATCTCCCTTACCTTTGCATAGGGGCACTATACAGGCAATCACCCATTCCACTGGCACCAATGACAACATAGAGCATATATTAAACACTCTCACTAACCATTCCAATGCAGTCACACCCCCTTCTTTCAACATCTCCGCTCTCACACCATCCATTCCAAGTGCTTTACCTGCTTTCGTTTCATACAATGCCCTTTTCACCTCCTCTCTTGTAATCTCTCTCTTATTTTCATCTCCCATTACTGGCCCATGAACCCCTCCCACTGCCACTATAGCTGCCTCTCTGTCTTCCTCAACATTCAGCAAGGACTCAAAATATTCTGCCCATCTTTTCCTTGCATCGTTCCCTCTTAACATCTGTCCATTCACATCTTTCACTGTCTCTTCCTTCCTCGATCCACCCTTCCTTACTCTCTTCACTTCTTTCCAAAACTTCTTTTTATTCTCCTCATATAACCTACTAAAATCCTGTCCCCACCTATCATTTGCCAACCTCTTCTCTTCCTCTACCTTCCGCTTGGTTTCCACATTTTTCTCCCTATATCTTTCAAACTTCTCCCTACTTTTACACTGCAGCCATTCCTCAAAAGCCCTCTTTTTCTCTTCCACCTTCATTTTCACTCCTTCATTCCACCACTCGTTGCCCCTCCTCATGCCACCTCCAACAAACCTCTTTCCACACACATCACTTGCATGTCCCACAAAACATTCTTTCATCAACCCCCATTCCTCCCCTAACTCCACAACTTCTCTTTCTTTCACCCTGTCATATACCACTCTCAACCTGTCCTGATATTCCTGTCTCTTCTCTAGCTTTTTCAACTCTTCCACCTTCACTATTTCCCTTCTACATCCCCCCACACTATTTCCCCACTCTTTTGCTACTACCACTTTTGCTTCAACAATAAATGATCAGACATCCCAGCAGCCACACCCCTGAATGCATGTACATCTTTCACTCTACCAACCATGCTCTTTGCTACCAACACATAATCCGTCAATGCTCTTTCTTTCACTCTTCCATTTGCCACTCTCATCCATGTATACTTATTTATTAACTTCTTCTTAAATAAACTATTACCTATCACCAACTCTTGCTCCACACACATATCTAACAGTCTCTCGCCACTCTCATTCCCACCTGGCACCCCATTCTTTCCTACAACACCTTCTATATCTCCATCACCCACTCTGGCATTCAAGTCACCCAACACAGCTACACAGTTCATTCTACTCAGACCATCTACACATCTAGTTAACTCATTCCAGAATTCATCCCACTCTTCCTCACTTCTCTCACATCCTGGCCCATATGCACTAACAAAAGCCCAACATTCCCTTCCTATCCTAGCCCTCACCCACATCAGCCTAGATGACACTTCTTTCCATTCCACTACCTTATTTACCATCCATTCACTCAGCAATAATGCCACACCTTCTCTCGCTTTCCCCCTTTCAACCCCAGACACGCTACCCGTCACATCACCAAATGCCACTTCTCCTTTTCCTTTCATCTTCGTCTCACACAATGCCAATACATCCATCCTCTTCCTACCAAACATATATCCAATCTCACATCTTTTGCTCTCTATCGTACTACAACCACGAACATTTAGACACCCCAAAACTAGAGTTTGGGGAGAAGTTATTCTCCCCTCTACTCCCCTTCTTCTTTGATGTCTCGCAGGAGGTACTTAAATGGCCTCCTTAAATATTATCTCCCTCTAGCCGTAAACACTCCCCCGTTGACATAATTAGAACTTCGGTCTGCTGAGACCTTCAACACAACCCACAGCAATGTTCAGTCAGTAATCACTATGTTTCAACCTTTATTATTCACCTTTGTTGCCGCCGGCACACTTTCTACAATGCCGTATTCGTCTCTTCCTCCATACACCAGCTCTCAGGTGATCCTCTGTCTATCACAATTCTTACATTATGCCTTACCTGGTCTGAGACTCATCTCTCTATTAGCTGCTGAAATGTATTATTATTTGA
>JAXCGZ010021441.1:0-47234 GCA_037179515.1 Halocaridina rubra
CTAGCTTCGAGTGATCGTAAGTCTAATTCCCTCAGCCTCTCATCATAACTGAGATTGCGTATTTCTGGCACCAGTTTCGTGGCATGTCTTTGAACTTTTTCAAGCTTAGCTATGTGCTTTTTCAAGTGCGGATTCCAAAAGGGGGCTGCATATTCGAGTTTTGGCCTCACATAGGTTACATAAATATTTCTGAACATTTCCTTGTCCATGTGCCTGAAGGCTACCCTTACATTTGATAAGAATGCATATGCTGCCCTTACTATGCCATTTATATGTATTTCTGGAGACAAATCTGCCAGTATGTTTACTCCTAGATCTCTCTCATTTTCTGTCTCTTGAAGTTGTACTCCAGCCACTGAGTAGTCAAGCTTGGGCCTTCTTGCACTTGTACCCATTCTCATTACCTTACATTTTGAAGTATTGAATTTCATTAGCCACTTTTCTGACCACTCATGCAGATTATTTAGATCCTCCTGAAGTTCTCTACCATTGTTCTCGTTTTTTACTTTCTTCACAATCTTTGCATCATCTGCAAACATATTCATGAATGAATTTACAGACTCTGGTAGGTCATTTACATATACAAGGAACAAAAGTGGCCCTAAAATTGAACCCTGTGGAACTCCACTACTAACTCTTCTCCATTCAGACACTGAGTGTCTTACTCTAACCCTCTGTTCCCTTCCTTCTAAGTAAGTTTTTATCCATTCCAAAACATTTCCACCTATTCTAGCCATTGATTGCAGCTTCCTAATAAGTCTCCCATGTGGAACAGTGTCAAACGCTTTCTGGAAGTCTAGGAATATGCAATCTGCCCAGCCCTCTCTTTCCTGTAAGATTTGGCTTACCTCATCATAAAATTCTAATAAGTTTGTTACTGTTGATCTACCTTCTCTGAAGCCATGTTGCCTCACTGACAAAAAGTTGAAGGATTCCAAGTGAAGAGAGATATGTTTCCTTAGTAGTTTCTCCATAACTTTGCAAACTATGCTGGTCAAGGAAACAGGTCTATAGTTCAGAGCCGTATCCCTCCTTCCCTTTTTGAAGATAGGTATCACATTTGCTTGTTTCCAGCATCTTGGAATCTCCCCCGACTCCAGTGACTTCTTAAATATGATACTTAGTGCCACTGATATTGTGTTTGCGCATTTTTTAAGCACATGAGGGGATATGTCATCAGGACCTGTAGCTTTATGAACATCTAAATCCATCAGCGCTTTGCATACCTCTGTGGCTGTAAGGTTGATGTTCTCTAATACCGGCCCTTGAGCTTCTATCACTGCAATCTGAGGGGGTGGGGTATTTTCTACTGTAAATACTGACTGAAACTCCTTGTTCAATTCTTTGCAGATCTCTTCATCCGTGTGTGTGTGATTACCTAATTGTGATTACCTAATTGTGTTTACGGGAAAGAGCCCAAAGCTCGTATCTTCCCGTCTCCTCATCGGTTCCATTTTATACTTAGTCATACTTATCATACCTGTCCTTAAAACTATGGATTGAGATAGCATTAACTACCTCCTCGCTTAGCCAATTCCAATTATCAACTACTCTTACACTGAAAAAGTATTTCCTTACATCCTGCGAAGAAGTTTTCTTACGAAGCTTCAAACTATGACCTCTAGTTCTAGAGCCAGCCATATCAAAATATCGATCCCTATCCACTCTATCATAACCATGAAGGAATTTAAAGACTGTCACCATATCCCCCCTCACTCTTCTAGCTTCGAGTGATCGTAAGTCTAATTCCCTCAGCCTCTCATCATAACTGAGATTGCGTATTTCTGGCACCAGTTTCGTGGCATGTCTTTGAACTTTTTCAAGCTTAGCTATGTGCTTTTTCAAGTGCGGATTCCAAAAGGGGGCTGCATATTCGAGTTTTGGCCTCACATAGGTTACATAAATATTTCTGAACATTTCCTTGTCCATGTGCCTGAAGGCTACCCTTACATTTGATAAGAATGCATATGCTGCCCTTACTATGCCATTTATATGTATTTCTGGAGACAAATCTGCCAGTATGTTTACTCCTAGATCTCTCTCATTTTCTGTCTCTTGAAGTTGTACTCCAGCCACCGAGTAGTCAAGCTTGGGCCTTCTTGCACTTGTACCCATTCTCATTACCTTACATTTTGAAGTATTGAATTTCATTAGCCACTTTTCTGACCACTCATGCAGATTATTTAGATCCTCCTGAAGTTCTCTACCATTGTTCTCGTTTTTTACTTTCTTCACAATCTTTGCATCATCTGCAAACATATTCATGAATGAATTTACAGACTCTGGTAGGTCATTTACATATACAAGGAACAAAAGTGGCCCTAAAACTGAACCCTGTGGAACTCCACTACTAACTCTTCTCCATTCAGACACTGAGTGTCTTACTCTAACCCTCTGTTCCCTTCCTTCTAAGTAAGTTTTTATCCATTCCAAAACATTTCCACCTATTCTAGCCATTGATTGCAGCTTCCTAATAAGTCTCCCATGTGGAACAGTGTCAAACACTTTCTGGAAGTCTAGGAATATGCAATCTGCCCAGCCCTCTCTTTCCTGTAAGATTTGGCTTACCTCATCATAAAATTCTAATAAGTTTGTTACTGTTGATCTACCTTCTCTGAAGCCATGTTGCCTCACTGACAAAAAGTTGAAGGATTCCAAGTGAAGAGAGATATGTTTCCTTAGTAGTTTCTCCATAACTTTGCAAACTATGCTGGTCAAGGAAACAGGTCTATAGTTCAGAGCCGTATCCCTCCTTCCCTTTTTGAAGATAGGTATCACATTTGCTTGTTTCCAGCATCTTGGAATCTCCCCCGACTCCAGTGACTCCTTAAATATGATACTTAGTGCCACTGATATTGTGTTTGCGCATTTTTTAAGCACATGAGGGGATATGTCATCAGGACCTGTAGCTTTATGAACATCTAAATCCATCAGCGCTTTGCATACCTCTGTGGCTGTAAGGTTGATGTTCTCTAATACCGGCCCTTGAGCTTCTATCACTGCAATCTGAGGGGGTGGGGTATTTTCTACTGTAAATACTGACTGAAACTCCTTGTTCAATTCTTTGCAGATCTCTTCATCCGTGTGTGTGTGATTACCTAATTGTGATTACCTAATTGTGTTTACGGGAAAGAGCCCAAAGCTCGTATCTTCCCGTCTCCTCATCGGTTCCATTTTAGACTTAGTCATACTTATCATACCTGTCCTTAAAACTATGCATTGAGATAGCATTAACTACCTCCTCGCTTAGCCAATTCCAATTATCAACTACTCTTACACTGAAAAAGTATTTCCTTACATCCTGCGAAGAAGTTTTCTTACGAAGCTTCAAACTATGACCTCTAGTTCTAGAGCCAGCCATATCAAAATATCGATCCCTATCCACTCTATCATAACCATGAAGGAATTTAAAGACTGTCACCATATCCCCCCTCACTCTTCTAGCTTCGAGTGATCGTAAGTCTAATTCCCTCAGCCTCTCATCATAACTGAGATTGCGTATTTCTGGCACCAGTTTCGTGGCATGTCTTTGAACTTTTTCAAGCTTAGCTATGTGCTTTTTCAAGTGCGGATTCCAAAAGGGGGCTGCATATTCGAGTTTTGGCCTCACATAGGTTACATAAATATTTCTGAACATTTCCTTGTCCATGTGCCTGAAGGCTACCCTTACATTTGATAAGAATGCATATGCTGCCCTTACTATGCCATTTATATGTATTTCTGGAGACAAATCTGCCAGTATGTTTACTCCTAGATCTCTCTCATTTTCTGTGTACTCCAGCCACCGAGTAGTCAAGCTTGGGCCTTCTTGCACTTGTACCCATTCTCATTACCTTACATTTTGAAGTATTGAATTTCATTAGCCACTTTTCTGACCACTCATGCAGATTATTTAGATCCTCCTGAAGTTCTCTACCATTGTTCTCGTTTTTTACTTTCTTCACAATCTTTGCATCATCTGCAAACATATTCATGAATGAATTTACAGACTCTGGTAGGTCATTTACATATACAAGGAACAAAAGTGGCCCTAAAATTGAACCCTGTGGAACTCCACTACTAACTCTTCTCCATTCAGACACTGAGTGTCTTACTCTAACCCTCTGTTCCCTTCCTTCTAAGTAAGTTTTTATCCATTCCAAAACATTTCCACCTATTCTAGCCATTGATTGCAGCTTCCTAATAAGTCTCCCATGTGGAACAGTGTCAAACGCTTTCTGGAAGTCTAGGAATATGCAATCTGCCCAGCCCTCTCTTTCCTGTAAGATTTGGCTTACCTCATCATAAAATTCTAATAAGTTTGTTACTGTTGATCTACCTTCTCTGAAGCCATGTTGCCTCACTGACAAAAAGTTGAAGGATTCCAAGTGAAGAGAGATATGTTTCCTTAGTAGTTTCTCCATAACTTTGCAAACTATGCTGGTCAAGGAAACAGGTCTATAGTTCAGAGCCGTATCCCTCCTTCCCTTTTTGAAGATAGGTATCACATTTGCTTGTTTCCAGCATCTTGGAATCTCCCCCGACTCCAGTGACTTCTTAAATATGATACTTAGTGCCACTGATATTGTGTTTGCGCATTTTTTAAGCACATGAGGGGATATGTCATCAGGACCTGTAGCTTTATGAACATCTAAATCCATCAGCGCTTTGCATACCTCTGTGGCTGTAAGGTTGATGTTCTCTAATACCGGCCCTTGAGCTTCTATCACTGCAATCTGAGGGGGTGGGGTATTTTCTACTGTAAATACTGACTGAAACTCCTTGTTCAATTCTTTGCAGATCTCTTCATCCGTGTGTGTGTGATTACCTAATTGTGATTACCTAATTGTGTTTACGGGAAAGAGCCCAAAGCTCGTATCTTCCCGTCTCCTCATCGGTTCCATTTTATACTTAGTCATACTTATCATACCTGTCCTTAAAACTATGCATTGAGATAGCATTAACTACCTCCTCGCTTAGCCAATTCCAATTATCAACTACTCTTACACTGAAAAAGTATTTCCTTACATCCTGCGAAGAAGTTTTCTTACGAAGCTTCAAACTATGACCTCTAGTTCTAGAGCCAGCCATATCAAAATATCGATCCCTATCCACTCTATCATAACCATGAAGGAATTTAAAGACTGTCACCATATCCCCCCTCACTCTTCTAGCTTCGAGTGATCGTAAGTCTAATTCCCTCAGCCTCTCATCATAACTGAGATTGCGTATTTCTGGCACCAGTTTCGTGGCATGTCTTTGAACTTTTTCAAGCTTAGCTATGTGCTTTTTCAAGTGCGGATTCCAAAAGGGGGCTGCATATTCGAGTTTTGGCCTCACATAGGTTACATAAATATTTCTGAACATTTCCTTGTCCATGTGCCTGAAGGCTACCCTTACATTTGATAAGAATGCATATGCTGCCCTTACTATGCCATTTATATGTATTTCTGGAGACAAATCTGCCAGTATGTTTACTCCTAGATCTCTCTCATTTTCTGTCTCTTGAAGTTGTACTCCAGCCACCGAGTAGTCAAGCTTGGGCCTTCTTGCACTTGTACCCATTCTCATTACCTTACATTTTGAAGTATTGAATTTCATTAGCCACTTTTCTGACCACTCATGCAGATTATTTAGATCCTCCTGAAGTTCTCTACCATTGTTCTCGTTTTTTACTTTCTTCACAATCTTTGCATCATCTGCAAACATATTCATGAATGAATTTACAGACTCTGGTAGGTCATTTACATATACAAGGAACAAAAGTGGCCCTAAAACTGAACCCTGTGGAACTCCACTACTAACTCTTCTCCATTCAGACACTGAGTGTCTTACTCTAACCCTCTGTTCCCTTCCTTCTAAGTAAGTTTTTATCCATTCCAAAACATTTCCACCTATTCTAGCCATTGATTGCAGCTTCCTAATAAGTCTCCCATGTGGAACAGTGTCAAACGCTTTCTGGAAGTCTAGGAATATGCAATCTGCCCAGCCCTCTCTTTCCTGTAAGATTTGGCTTACCTCATCATAAAATTCTAGTAAGTTTGTTACTGTTGATCTACCTTCTCTGAAGCCATGTTGCCTCACTGACAAAAAGTTGAAGGATTCCAAGTGAAGAGAGATATGTTTCCTTAGTAGTTTCTCCATAACTTTGCAAACTATGCTGGTCAAGGAAACAGGTCTATAGTTCAGAGCCGTATCCCTCCTTCCCTTTTTGAAGATAGGTATCACATTTGCTTGTTTCCAGCATCTTGGAATCTCCCCCGACTCCAGTGACTCCTTAAATATGATACTTAGTGCCACTGATATTGTGTTTGCGCATTTTTTAAGCACATGAGGGGATATGTCATCAGGACCTGTAGCTTTATGAACACCTAAATCCATCAGCGCTTTGCATACCTCTGTGGCTGTAAGGTTGATGTTCTCTAATACCGGCCCTTGAGCTTCTATCACTGCAATCTGAGGGGGTGGGGTATTTTCTACTGTAAATACTGACTGAAACTCCTTGTTCAATTCTTTGCAGATCTCTTCATCCGTGTGTGTGTGATTACCTAATTGTGTTTACGGGAAAGAGCCCAAAGCTCGTATCTTCCCGTCTCCTCATCGGTTCCATTTTATACTTAGTCATACTTATCATACCTGTCCTTAAAACTATGGATTGAGATAGCATTAACTACCTCCTCGCTTAGCCAATTCCAATTATCAACTACTCTTACACTGAAAAAGTATTTCCTTACATCCTGCGAAGAAGTTTTCTTACGAAGCTTCAAACTATGACCTCTAGTTCTAGAGCCAGCCATATCAAAATATCGATCCCTATCCACTCTATCATAACCATGAAGGAATTTAAAGACTGTCACCATATCCCCCCTCACTCTTCTAGCTTCGAGTGATCGTAAGTCTAATTCCCTCAGCCTCTCATCATAACTGAGATTGCGTATTTCTGGCACCAGTTTCGTGGCATGTCTTTGAACTTTTTCAAGCTTAGCTATGTGCTTTTTCAAGTGCGGATTCCAAAAGGGGGCTGCATATTCGAGTTTTGGCCTCACATAGGTTACATAAATATTTCTGAACATTTCCTTGTCCATGTGCCTGAAGGCTACCCTTACATTTGATAAGAATGCATATGCTGCCCTTACTATGCCATTTATATGTATTTCTGGAGACAAATCTGCCAGTATGTTTACTCCTAGATCTCTCTCATTTTCTGTGTACTCCAGCCACCGAGTAGTCAAGCTTGGGCCTTCTTGCACTTGTACCCATTCTCATTACCTTACATTTTGAAGTATTGAATTTCATTAGCCACTTTTCTGACCACTCATGCAGATTATTTAGATCCTCCTGAAGTTCTCTACCATTGTTCTCGTTTTTTACTTTCTTCACAATCTTTGCATCATCTGCAAACATATTCATGAATGAATTTACAGACTCTGGTAGGTCATTTACATATACAAGGAACAAAAGTGGCCCTAAAATTGAACCCTGTGGAACTCCACTACTAACTCTTCTCCATTCAGACACTGAGTGTCTTACTCTAACCCTCTGTTCCCTTCCTTCTAAGTAAGTTTTTATCCATTCCAAAACATTTCCACCTATTCTAGCCATTGATTGCAGCTTCCTAATAAGTCTCCCACGTGGAACAGTGTCAAACGCTTTCTGGAAGTCTAGGAATATGCAATCTGCCCAGCCCTCTCTTTCCTGTAAGATTTGGCTTACCTCATCATAACATTCTAATAAGTTTTTTACTGTTGATCTACCTTCTCTGAAGCCATGTTGCCTCACTGACAAAAAGTTGAAGGATTCCAAGTGAAGAGAGATATGTTTCCTTAGTAGTTTCTCCATAACTTTGCAAACTATGCTGGTCAAGGAAACAGGTCTATAGTTCAGAGCCGTATCCCTCCTTCCCTTTTTGAAGATAGGTATCACATTTGCTTGTTTCCAGCATCTTGGAATCTCCCCCGACTCCAGTGACTCCTTAAATATGATACTTAGTGCCACTGATATTGTGTTTGCGCATTTTTTAAGCACATGAGGGGATATGTCATCAGGACCTGTAGCTTTATGAACATCTAAATCCATCAGCGCTTTGCATACCTCTGTGGCTGTAAGGTTGATGTTCTCTAATACCGGCCCTTGAGCTTCTATCACTGCAATCTGAGGGGGTGGGGTATTTTCTACTGTAAATACTGACTGAAACTCCTTGTTCAATTCTTTGCAGATCTCTTCATCCGTGTGTGTGTGATTACCTAATTGTGATTACCTAATTGTGTTTACGGGAAAGAGCCCAAAGCTCGTATCTTCCCGTCTCCTCATCGGTTCCATTTTAGACTTAGTGATACTTATCGTACCTGTCCTTAAAACTATGGATTGAGATAGCATTAACTACCTCCTCGCTTAGCCAATTCCAATTATCAACTACTCTTACACTGAAAAAGTATTTCCTTACATCCTGCAAAGAAGTTTTCTTATGAAGCTTCAAACTATGACCTCTAGTTCTAGAGCCAGCCATATCGAAATATCGATCCCTATCCACTCTATCATAACCATGAAGGAATTTAAAGACTGTCACCATATCCCCCCTTACTCTTCTAGCTTCGAGTGATGGTAAGTCTAATTCCCTCAGCCTCTCATCATAACTGAGATTGCGTATTTCTGGCACCAGTTTCGGGGGGGGGGGGGTGTGTGTGTGTGTGTGTGTGTGTGTGTGTGTGTGTGTGTGTGTGTTTAACATATTTGTAAATACCATTTTTCCAAGAAAATTGCAAAGTCCCCTAATACATGATCTCTCACTTAAAGATATGTAGAAGAAACTTAAAAAACTAAATAAAATAAAATGCACTTGAAAATGCTGTTTGATGCAATCACCGCTTTTGTACTGATTTTTTAATGACTTACTTTCAATTACGTTGAAGCTGAATCAACATGTTCTTACATTCTGGTAATAAAACATCATTTATGACAAGATTTAACCCATTAAAAATCTCAGACTCTTTTCATATATCTCAGTATAACACGAATCAGCCTGACTTTGAATCTTGAACTATTTCAAGCTTCGTCACTAATATGTCTCCTTGGCTCACGAATCTGGCCAGTTTTGATTCTTAGAATGTTTTCAGACATAAATTAATGTCTATAGTAAAACTCGATGCGACCGTTTTAAGATATCATGGAATGTTTGTTTCCGTTATATAGGCATCAGCCCGATTTTCGAATCTTATATAAACATTATTCCAGTCGTATTTAATTCTAAGAATGTTTTTGATCATGAATTTATCTTTTCGTAAAACACAAATCCGTTATATTTTGATTTTCGAATGTTTCCATTTCCGGGAGTAAAATATATCTGTCGCCCCACCGATAATGTCTCCATAAAACACGAATCAGCCCGATTTTGAACCTCGGAATGCTTTCAGCCCCATTATTAATGTCTCTAGACATTTAGAACCTTAAAATTATTTCAACCCCACTATTAACGTATCGCTTTCAGCCTGACAATGAATGTCTCTAAAGAACGAATCAGTACGATTTTGAACCTCAAAATATTTTCAGCCCCAATATTAATGTCTCTAAAGCCCGAATCAGCCCTATTACGAACCTTGGAATATTTTCAGTCCCACTATTAATGTCTCTAAAGCACGAATCAGCCCCATTATGAACCTCAAAATGTTTTCAGCCCCACTATTTATGTTTTCAAAGTCCGAATCAGCCCTATTATGAACATTAGAATATTTTCAGCCCCACTGTTAATGTCGCCGCAAAACACGAATGAGTCAGAATTTGCAAAGTATGACCTCTTGAGTTCCGGAAGACGAAGAGAGATGAAAACAAAGAACATTCATTAAAGGATGATCTGTGTCTTCCGATGACGTGGTAGTGACCCCATGATGTCAGATTAAATGCCACAACCTTGACATTTGAGGGACCAAGCTATATCCATCACGCAAAACAACTTTTTAAACAAGGCTCTGATTTTCAAGATTATACCCATTTGGGCATTTGTTAAAATAAAGGAAATAATAATAATAATAATAATAATAATAATAATAATAATAATAATAATAATAATAATAATAATAATAATAATAATGATAATAATAATAATAATAATGATAATAATAAAAATAATAATAATAACAATAATAATAATAATAATAATAATAATAATAATAATAATAATAATAATAATAATAATAATAATAATAATAATAATAATAATAAAATTTCTATATACCAACGAAGCAACTCAATATTTTAATGAACATAATTTTTTATTTATGAAATATGAAAATAAAAAAATCAAGAACACATGAAATATATATATAAAAAATATAGAAGAAATAAAATACAAAGTGAAAAATAATAAAATTAAGAACATATAAATGAAAAAAAAAACTATAAAAAAGCCTAGTATCAAAGCTCTTTTTAACATTCTTAAAGGTGGAATTTATAATAAAAAAAAAAACTCTAAAGGAAAGGCCTTGAATATTTTCGCATATTCTTATTTTTTTTAGGAGATATATATATATATATATATATATATATATATATATATATATATATATATATATATATATATATATATATATATATATATATATATATATATAAACACACACACACACACACACACACACACACACACACAGGAGACGGGAAGATACGAGCTTTGGGCTCTTTCCCGTAAACACAATTAGGTAATCACAATTAGGTAATCACACACGCATACTCGTACACAGGGACTTCTCATGCTTACACGGACTGTTTAAGGAGATTAATTATATATTTCCTCACATGTATTGTTTGAGCACTCGGCTTGGGATGTGGCGAGCCTGACAACACGAGTTTGATCCCACAGCGGGGCGCTAGGAATGACATCAAGTCTTCAATCCCCAGCTCCCACCAGTCTTTGTCCAGCCTCATTCGATTGGCGATTAGATACGTAGAACTGCAATAATTTTTATTAATCATTAGTTTTATGATCGTTTTATGCCCAAATTAGTCCCTCTAGAAGACAGAGGATACGTACCTGGTCACAGAGATAGAGGATTAAGACCGAAGGCCCTCCATAACGCCCCGCAGCTGAGACTGAGCACGTGATATCCAGTTGGTTATACATCACGATTTTGCGCGCTCTACCAGTGTCCGTGCCATTATTTGTGTGTCTTTCTGTGCTTGTTAGATATATCTTTACGAGCCGCGAAGCTTTGCTTAATATACACGAATTAGGACCGACTGAAAACTTCCTTTTCAGCTCCATTACTTTGAAGGTGGAACAAGGTAAAAAGAAAAGTGGAACAATTTAATATCTCTCTCTCTCTCTCTCTCTCTCCTCTCTCCTCTCTCTCTCTCTCTCTCCTCTCTCTCTCTCTCTCTCTCTCTCTCTCTCTCCTCTCTCTCTCTCTCTCTCTCTCTCTCTCTCTCTCTCTCTCTCTCTCTCTCATCTTTTGCCCCTTCCGTACTGAAATATGTTATTTCTTTAAGCACTTGACATTTTCCGCAAAAACGCAACCAGAACCGATAAATTTTCATAAAAAAAAAGTTTTGACATATTCGCTTGAAAACGCATCTCACACAGGGAAATTTAAACATAAATTGGCTTGTTTTACCCACAGTATTCACAATTTACAAAAATTTACAATGGTGTTTCAATGAAAAATATGACATTATTTCAACAAAAATATTGAAAAACAGAATTTTCGTTAATTTGATCTTAAATAGGAAATGTCAAGGCAAAGTATAATGGCGTTAACATTTTCAAAAAACCTCCATATACAATGCAGAGGAGAATATATGATGTGAGTTTAAACTATATATTTCCCTCTCAGTATTGAAGCTAATAGTATTCTGAATCAAGATATTTATTTAATAATAAAATATTCAAGTTATGTCTGCTGAAGTTGTACTGATAACCGAATCTAAATGATTTTATAATCAAGGAAAAAATGTCATTATCAAAGCAAGACAGCTCATCTCTACCCCGTTGGATGTCACAAAACGCGAGTTTTTTTTCCCGTTCAATCATTAAAATAAGCAAGAAGAAGTTTCGAAAAATAAGGTACTTTTTAGCCATATGGCCCGTCACGAGGGTGAAAGAGAAAACAAACTGAATCGTGATTATCATCATACAAGGAAGGCTAAACTCATGACACAGGTGCGCAACCAAGAAGGTAAAAAAGAACAGGTCCAAAATAGCAACCAAGAAGGTAAAAAAGAACAGGTCCAAAATATAGTCCATGTTTGTTTCGAAGGTGAAAAAGAACAGGTCCACAATATAATCCATGTTTGTTTCGAAGGTAAAAAAGAACAGGTCCAAAATATAATCCATGTGTGTTTCGAGCACCGTTTCATGATACTATTAATCCCCACTAGAATGGGGATAGACACAGACAGGTTGGAGCTGGGGAATTAAGGCTGGATGCTCTCCTGGCCATCCAAGTATTCATCTGGTACGGGGAGAGCTTTCGTCAAAGGGGTCTTAATTTGAACCAAACAACAGTGGGTAAGATTCTAGAATCCATAATTGCAAATAAAATAAGGGCACATCTAGAATTACACAGACTGATAAAACTTTCACAACACGGGTTTCTTAAGGGTTTTTCGTGCCTTACAAACTTACTGTCTTTTCATTCAGAAGTTTACGAGGCAGTAGATTGTGGCAAAGAATATGATACAATATATCTAGATTTTAGCAAAGCTTTTGATAGAGTTCCTCACAAAAGATTAGTTAAAAAGCTGGAAGCTCATGGTATAGGAGGAGCTGTTCTCAGATGGATCAAACAATGGTTAAAAGACAGAAAACAGAGGGTTTGCATAAATGGAGAGAAATCAGAGTGGGGCTCGGTTACTAGTGGGGTACCACAAGGCTCGGTACTGGGTCCCCTATTATTCATCGTATATCTAAATGATCTGGATTCGGATATCAGTAGTAACCTAAGTAAATTCGCAGACGACACTAAAATAGGTAGAACTATTAATGGAAAAGAAGACATTCATGCTTTACAGGAAGATCTAAATAGATTATCTGAATGGTCGGACAAATGGCAAATGGAATTTAATGTTGAAAAATGTAAAGTAGTTAAAATGGGTACTATAAAAGACAATACTAGTTATAAGCTAAATAACCATGAAATCATGAGTTCTCAGTGTGAAAGGGATTTGGGAGTTCTTGTGAGTAGTAGTCTTAAGCCAAGAGAGCAATGCACAGCAGTCAGAAATAAAGCAAACAGAATTTTAGGATTTATCTCAAGAAGCGTTAGCAATAGGACGGAAAAAGTTATTTTGCAGCTCTATCTTGCATTAGTTAGGCCCCAATTAGATTATGCTGTGCAATTCTGGTCACCCTATTATAGAATGGAAATTGAATCCTTGGAGAGAGTGCAGCGAAGAATGACCAAGATGATACACAATATCAGAAATCTACCATATGAGGACAGAATAAAAAAACTTAATCTACATTCTCTAGAGAGGCGAAGAGTTAGGGGGGATATGATTGAAGTGTATAAATGGTTTAAAGGGATTAACAAGGGAGATATTAATAAAGTTTTAAAAATTCATGATCAAACCAGAACTCGTAATAATGGATTTAAGATTGATAAATTTAAGTCCAGAAGGGAAATTGGTAAAAATTGGTTTGGTAATAGAGTAGCTGATGCATGGAACAAGCTTCCTAGTAGGATAGTAAATGCCAATACCTTAGACACCTTCAAATGTAGATTAGATAGACATATGACAGAGGTAGGGTGGGTATGAATAGGTTAGTGCTTATTAGAAGAATCATAAACAGAAAAATAGAATAAATAAGTAGAGTAGAATAGAATAGGTTAGACATGCTGAAAATACAATTCAAAAATGGAGCTGCCTCGTGTGTGCGAGTAGGCATGTTGCAGTGTCCTCTATTCTTATGTTCTTATGTTCTTATGTTCAAACAACTTAACCTAACCATGTTTAACTGTACATACCAGGAGGGACGAAATCATATATATATATATATATATATATATATATATATATATATATATATATATATATATATATATATAGATAGATAGATAGATAGATAGATAGATAGATAGATAGATAGATAGATAGATAGCGAGCGAGCGAGAGAGAGAGATACATACATACATACATACATATATACATAATAGTAAATAGAGCACATATCTAGGAAGTAATTAAGAGCCTTATCGGATATTTATCACAGGTGAAAGTTGCACCTCTTTTGCAGTCTTAAGACCTAGCTATTTCAACCCCTAAACCCCATACCCCCCACCATCCAACCAACCATTACTTCATTTCACCCACCCACTTACCCATCCACAAAAAAAAGGAGGGAAAAAACATGAATTCTTACACTTATTAAGGAAGTAATTGGATAATAATAATAATAATAATAATAATAATAATAATAATAATAATAATAATAATAATAATAATAATAATAATAATAATGATAATAATAATAATAATAATAATAATAATAAAAATAATAATAATAATAATAATAATAATAATAATAATAATAGTAGTAGTAGTAGTAGTAGTAGTAGTAGTAGTAGTAGTAGTAGTAGTAGTAGTAGCAGTAAGCATACGGACTCCAGGAAGAAAGTGTTTTGAAGCGCAAACCAGAGGACTCCCGGAGGTGGGTATTAAAAGAAAAAAAAATCGGAAACTGGAGCACGCTGCTAAGACGAGTTTTTGCCACAAGGTCAGACAGACTTTGGCCAGGGGGAACTTGGCTGGTGGGTAACACGAAACCACGCCCCTCGTACACTCATTCAGAGGTCAATGTTTGGTGCCACTTTCAGTGTTAGGGCATAAACAGCCAATATAAATAGGTAAACATCTTCTGTAAGGTCACGCAGTAAACAAGGTTAATTATGTTATTCGTTTGAAGTTACTTTTACGTACTTGAAAATAGTAACTTATTTCTAGCATACTAAGAATCTCAAAATGTCCTTCAATTTCCTTACGTAGCCATAACCATTCACATTTGCAATATTCACGTGTTTCTCTTGAAATAGAATTATATATATATATATATATATATATATATATATATATATATATATATATATATATATATATATATATATATATATATATACACACACACACACTCACACCAGTTAACTGATGATGCAATGAATGTGAGGAGTGTGCAAGACGAGAATAATGGTAGAGAACTCCAAGAAAACCTAAATAGTTTAACTTCCTTCATGTTTTTAACAGAGTGGATAGGGAGCAATAATTTGATATGGGCGGTCCTGAAATTAGAGGTCATAGTTTGAAGTTTCGCATGAAAATTTCTTTGCAGGATGTAATGAAGTACTGTTCTAGTGCATGATACTTGGAATTCGGTGAGTGATGAAACGGTATATATTAAATGCAATTATAATTCTATAATACTTCCCCCGTGTTCCCCTACGTGTCGTAAGAGTCGACTAAACGGGACGGAGCAAGGGGACTGGGAATCCCCTCCTTTGTATTTTCTCTTCCCCTTATAAGGGGTAAAAAGGCTTATGTGCATAACTAGAAACGGTGAGTTACGAGCATGGGGTTCCTTCGTGTGTGCATAATTAAGTAAATACAACTAGGTAGAGACACATATACACACATACATACAAACACACACACACATGAGGTAAGCCAAATCTTACAGGAAAGAGAGGGCTGGGCAGATTGCATATTCCTAGACTTCCAGAAAGCGTTTGACACTGTTCCACATGGGAGACTTATTAGGAAGCTGCAATCAATGGCTAGAATAGGTGGAAATGTTTTGGAATGGATAAAAACTTACCAAGAAGGAAGGAAACAGAGGGTTAGAGTAAGACACTCAGTGTCTGAATGGAGAAGAGTTAGTAGTGGAGTTCCACAGGGTTCAGTTTTAGGGCCACTTTTGTTCCTTGTATATGTAAATGACCTACCAGAGTCTGTAAATTCATTCATGAATATGTTTGCAGATGATGCAAAAATTGTGAAGAAAGTAAAAAACGA
Organism: Halocaridina rubra; assembly: GCA_037179515.1. Lineage (NCBI taxonomy): Eukaryota > Metazoa > Arthropoda > Malacostraca > Decapoda > Atyidae > Halocaridina > Halocaridina rubra. Next base: position 15,973 of record JAXCGZ010021441.1, read on the forward strand.
GAACAATGGTAGAGAACTTCAGGAGGATCTAAATAATCTGCATGAGTGGTCAGAAAAGTGGCTAATGAAATTCAGTACTTCAAAATGTAAGGTAATGAGAATGGGTACAGGTGCAAGAAGGCCCAAGCTTGACTACTCGGTGGCTGGAGTACAACTTCAAGAGACAGAAAATGAGAGAGATCTAGGAATAAACATACTGGCAAATTTGTCTCCAGAAATACATATAAATGGCATAGTAAGGGCAGCATATGCATTCTTATCAAATGTAAGGGTAGCCTTCAGGCACATGGACAAGGAAATGTTCAGAAATATTTATGTAACCTATGTGAGGCCAAAACTCGAATATGCAGCCCCCTTTTGGAATCCACACTTGAAAAAGCACATAGCTAAGCTTGAAAAAGTTCAAAGACATGCCACGAAACTGGTGCCAGAAATACGCAATCTCAGTTATGATGAGAGGCTGAGGGAATTAGACTTACCATCACTCGAAGCTAGAAGAGTGAGGGGGGATATGGTGACAGTCTTTAAATTCCTTCATGGTTATGATAAAGTGGATAGGGATCGATATTTTGATATGGCTGGCTCTAGAACTAGAGGTCATAGTTTGAAGCTTCGTAAGAAAACTTGTTTGCAGGATGTAAGGAAATACTTTTTCAGTGTAAGAGTAGTTGATAATTGGAATTGGCTAAGCGAGGAGGTAGTTAATGCTATCTCAATCCATAGTTTTAAGGACAGGTATGATAAGTATCACTAAGTATAAAATGGAAGCGATCAGGAGACGGGAAGATACGAGCTTTGAGCTCTTTCCCGTAAACGCAAATAGGTAATCACAATTAGGTAATCACACAAGTCTCTGAAGAACTCCAATGATATCAGTAACAATACAAACATATAAAAAAGTATATTAACAATGATAATCTGGAACATTACGAAAAGGAAAACGATAAATAAGTATCAAAAGCAAGAAAATAAATGAATAGATATGACTAAATAAACACATGAGTGAATAAATTGCAAAAAAACTACTATATATATATATATATATATATATATATATATATATATATATATATATATATATATATATATATATATATATATATATATATATATATCATTCTTCTCTCAACAGCAGGTCTTGTGTCTGGCGTTCCTACAGGTGGGTGCTTCGGTCTTGTCCTATTCCGTCCATTCCCCTCCCACTCTACCCCTAACGCTCGATCCTTCGTCATGCCCTTCTTCATATCAAGAACATCCTGTGGTAAGTACATTTCTAAATGGCTACTACTGCTGTCGTGGATACTTCAGCCATAGGAATGAATAATCTTTCATTTCCTGAGTTTCAATCTTTCGTTGCCACAAAGCGAAATTTAATTTCATTAATTTTAATGTTTCGTTGCCACAAAGCGAAATTTAATTTCTTGAGTTTCAAATTTGCGTTGTCACAAAAGGAAGGAATTTACGGTCATGGTAGAAAGCTAAATATCTCTGGGATTTATCTTCAAGTATACTCTAAAGTACATTTTTTTCATGTACAAATATTTCCTTCTTTATTAAAATATGGATCAACTATTCAAACCACATCCACGTGTTCCAGCAAATATTTCGTTAGTTTTATACGCACTAAGGTCGCTTTTACACCAAAGTGGCACGTCGCATGCCACGTGGGATGCCAGTTGAAAACGAACATCTGGAAATATATGAAACCTTTCACACAGAAGTGGCGTGACACGTCCCATGTGCTGTGTGAAGGATTTCATATATTTCCGGATGTTCGTTTTCAACTGGCGTGCCACGTGGCACTTTGGTGTGAAAGTGGCCTAAGTGGTAAAGGTAAATAAAACCTTTCTTTCTCCAAACGAAACAGATTCTGGTATCTATGGATGGTTTCCGAGCGGAATATTTATCCAGAGGTTTCACACCCACGTTGGTGGCTCTGGCAAATCGGGGCGTGAGAGCTCCCTACATGAAGGCGTCCTATCCTACCATTACATTTCCTAACCATTACACAATAGCCACTGTAAGTATATAGAAGTAAAGTAATTCAATGTTAATTTATCTTCTCTGTAAAAAAAAAAATACGAAATCTTGTAAGATAAGTTACCTCGAAACCCCATGTAAAGTTAAATAACCCCGTAGATTGTTAGGTTAGGGTAGGTTAGGAAAGGATAGGCTAGGTTATGTGAGGTGACTTGCATTGTAAATATAAATAATTCTAGATCACTTTGAGAATATTATTTTTTACAAGCTCCGAATACGTAATCAAGTCCAGCTCAAAATCTCTGCATTCATGACCTGTTTAGGAAGTGCAAATTATTCATCTAACCCTGAAAAAAAAATAGTTTTCTATAATTTGCTATAGAATAAATATTATAAATCTATACTGAGAGTTTTTTTCCTACAGGGACTGTACCCCCCAGACCACGGTATTATAGCCAACAGATTCTACGATCCTGTTTTCAAAACAGAATTCAAACTTGGCTCTAACGAGAGCCTGAAACTGAGATGGTGGGGAGGTGAACCTATTTGGAAGACTGTGGAGAAACAGGTGTGTATTTATATCTAGACTTTAAGAGCTAAGAGTAGTAGTTGAGGTATGTGTGGAACGTGGTAAATGTGAATTCAACCTTGGCACAAACGAGAGCCTGAAATTGAGATGGTGGGGAGGTGAACCTATTTGGAAGACTGTGGAGAAATAGGTGTGTATTATATCTAGACTTTAGGAGCTAAGAGGAGTAGTTGAGGTATGTGTGGATCATGGTAAATGCGAATTCAAACTTGGCTCTAACGAGAGCCTGAAACTGAGATGGTGGGGAGGTGAACCTACTTGGAAGACTGGGAGAAACAGGTGTGTATTTATATCTAGACTTTAAGAGCTAAGAGGAGTAGTTGAGGTATGTGTGGATCGTGGTAAATGCGAATTCAAACTTGGCTCTAACGAGAGCCTGAAACTGAGATGGTGGGGAGGTGAACCTATTTGGAAGACTGGGAGAAACAGGTGAATATTTATATCTAGACTTTAAGAGCTAAGAGGAGTAGTTGAGGTATGTGTGGATCGTGGTAAATGCGAATTCAAACTTGGCTCTAACGAGAGCCTGAAACTGAGATGGTGGGGAGGTGAACCTATTTGGAAGACTGGGAGAAACAGGTGAATATTTATATCTAGACTTTAAGACCTAAGAGGAGTAGTTGAGGTATGTGTGGATCGTGGTAAATGCGTGTTTCTTAGCTCGTCCACCCCCCTTACAAAAGGGAGTGAGATCATGTATTTATATGTATGTAATTACATCATCATTAGCATGGGATAGGAATAGGGGGGGGGGGGAGCTTGAGAGGAAAAGCACCGCAATGAAATCAAGAGAGGGAGAAATGAGAGGGGCAGACCCTCCTGCTATTGCGTATCCATACAATAAATGTTGTGATTACCTAAGTATCTAACTTTACTTAAACTACTTTTAAAATAATTTAACTTAAGCAAATAAATATGTATTAAAAAAATATATGCAAAATATTTAGTTAGATACCAAATATACAGGCTAACGACAGCTATACCAAGGTCATTCTAAATATCGTTTAATTATATTATTAACTGTAAATAACTTTAGTATATCACAGAAGGCGCATATCCACATGGATTCATTATTACAATCCCCAAAACAATACATCATTATTAACTTTTCTTCAAGAGCGACACGTCCCTTATTGGCAAATACTAAAATGTGTATACTGCATACTCGCTACATATGACCATAAATAGGCTAATAGATCATTTACTCTTTGGCAGTAAATATATTTCTTTCAGGATTCAGAGATAACTATAAAAGGACCATAAAACACTGATTTAGATAAAGCAAGAGAGTAAATTTCCCTTAAACGGGCAATACCCGAACGTACTATATTCAAAAGTAACATCTAAGCCCGTCGGGATATGCGCGGATCTGCCTTAGTGACGTCTATTGTCACCTGGCCTATGCACGATCAGCAGGGATAAAGTGTGCACCAGTAAAGATTGCAGAGCAATGGAAGAACCAAAGGCAAAATATCCTGAACAAATGAACGAGAATAATCCCCATGCCTGTTTTGTATTTCTCCTAGCACATGCCAACTCCATAGGCATAATGATAACACCTGAAGACAATATATAGTCAGATTACCAAATTAAGTACAGGGCATATTGAGCTTTGGCCATGTTATCTGTCCCGAAGCTAGATACTTCTGACTCAAGTTTTCTTTCAGGGCAAGAAATCCGCGACTTTCTTTTGGCCTGGCTCGGAAGTGGAAGGCAACCAACCTACTTACTGGTTCCCTTATAATGAATCCATCCCTTTCGAGTATCGTGTTGACCAAGTGGGTACTCTTTTTATAAACTTAAGGTGCAAGTACGATGATAATTATAATGATTCATTCTTGTGATGCTTTTTTCCTCAATGTTTCATCTATAGTTGCAAATTCTTACTTCTTTGCAGGTATTAGCTTGGTTGGATTTACCTCTTCACCTGCGTCCATCATTCATTACCTTGTATATGCACGAACCAGACACCATGGGACATATGTTTGGCCCAGATTCGCCTCAGGTTAGACTAGAATCAATTTTGTACGTGTATATGTTCGTCTATGCATGCACTTCATTAAAAACATATAAATTAATAAACAAATATACAGATAGATAGATAACAAAAAATAAGAATAATCAGACAATAACTCAAATGATCACATCTGTAAGATTCTTTTGAAAGCGCAAGGCAATGCATTCTATTCCGTCTTTCGGGGATTTTAATGGGAAAGCAAACTAGCTTTTGAAACTTTCAGCTGTTATGCTAGCCCCAAAACAATTTCGTACAAGTCGGAGAATAAATCTAAGGATACCGTCTCCATATTTCACAACTTCAAACTAAATCTTTAAGCGTAAAAGGAAACATTTTGGTACCGAAGATTATGCCTTTAAGAAAATGTAGTCGCAATGACAAAAATCTATATAAAGCAATTATTTATATATATATATATATATATATATATATATATATATATATATATATATATATATATATATATATATATATATATATATATATATATATATGTGTGTGTGTGTGTGTGTATGTATATATATATATATATATATATATATATATATATATATATATATATATATATATATATATATATATATATATATATATATATATATATATATATATATATATATATATATATATATATATATGTGTGTGTGTGTGTGTGTGTGTGTGTGTGTATGTATTACAATAACGTTATTTACATTTCCCAATAAGTTATTTCAAACCACTTGGAACGACTTCAGGTGGACGCGTCTCTTATGCAAGTAGACTCCATGGTGAAGCGTTTGGTGGAAGGCATCAAGCAGCGAAATCTGCTTTCCTGTATCAATATCCTCTTGGTAGCTGATCACGGCATGGCTGAAGCAGGGAGTGAAAGGGTGATAAGGTTGGATCAATTCATTCCCAATGTTACTCAACGTACCCGGTTCTGGGATGGAGTCTTCGGTAGGATGACACCCAATGATGGGTCAGAAGGTCTGTGTAGAACAATTTTTTTTTTTTTTACCTAATTTATCACTATTAGTTTCAATATGTGGGTGGACACAGAAGGCTTTTAAACTAAGGAAATAACGATTGGGGTCATCAGTACCCTTTCCCCTATTTATAATCAAGTGACTTTAGATAAAATACTACGAATCACCTTGGGAATTTTAAGTAGGCATCTCCCGGTTGTGGGTTAGGTGTTATATCTTCTGCCTTGAAGTAGGGAGCTAATTGTCTTATTAAAGAAGGATATCCTTTATTATGTAATCCTAATGTCATATTCAATTTGCTTTTGAATCCAGGAAATCACCCATACAACACTCTTCATCTATATTTACCCTTCCCAAAACAATTTAGCTTTTGAAATAACTTTAAAAGTAGCACCAAGATTTTTTTTTCTTTTTAGAGTTGTTAGATTTTGCACTTCCATTGGGAACCTACTTTGGTCTATATTACTATTTGCTATTTTATTATTTACTTGCTTAATTTACAGCAACAAAATTGGAAATGCTGAATGCTCTCTCCTGCAAACGACCAGAACTAAGAGTTTATGAGAAAACGTCACTGCCAATCAGGTAAGAAACTATACACTGAACCTATTCTTTATTAAAATGTATTTTTTTTTTACTTTTGAAACTGAATAACAAGTTAAAGGCACGATATAAGGACCTATAGCGTGATACAAGAGAATAATAACTGCAAAATAGTCCCTGAGATTTCCACAATATGGACACTTCAAACACCATAAGTTTTAGAACAATCGTGATCCTGTTCAACCAGCAATATTACTTAGTTCCAATTTATAATCGCAACTAGAATTTTAAATCTATAATGCCCTCATATGGCATGATAGTATGCAACAGAGCCCTCATTTATAATTTCTCAATTCCATAATCCCCTCACATGGGACGAGGTACACAACTACGAGTCCTAGTAAGTAATTTTTTAATTTATAATCCCCTCAAATGGAATATTTTTACACAATGACGAGTCCCTCTGTGTAGTTTCTTATTCCTATAATCCCCTCAGATGGCACACTGGTGAGCAACGATGAATTCTCATGAGTAATCATTTAATTTTATAATCCCCTCAGATGGCACATTGGTACACAACGTCGAGTCGAAGATATAGTTGTCGATTTGGATTCAGGCTATACAGTGGCTGGAGACGACACTTTCAAAGCCGATGCAGGCGACCATGGCTACGACAACTTCTTTTCAGTCATGAATGCAAGTTGTGATTTACTATGTGAAGGATTACTTTTTTATTATATCAGTTTTTATTTGAATTTCCAAAATCCTTTTTTTTTTTTTTTTTTTGAGTAAGTTTATTTAAGGAAGGGATATCTCTCAAACCGAAAGAAATATTGTAAATATCATATAACTTTCTTAAAACATGGGCCTAAAAATATATAATAACTTCATGTAGAAATATTTTTCTGATAACTAAATTTCAAAACTTGCAGTTACATCACATGTATAAATATGACGAAATATTCCGTTGAACACTGGCTCCAGAATTCGGTGGAAGTGTTTTACTGCTAAGCAGAACATACAATTTTGGATTAAAAAAAAGAACTGAAAGGAATGATTAAGAGCAAAAACATTCATCAACAGGCTATGTTTGTAGCTCACGGACCATCCTTCCATCGGAATGCCGAGATCGAAGCGTTCCAAAATATAGAATTATACAACCTCATGTGTCAGCTACTGGGATTGTCACCCGCATCAAATAATGGAACTTGGGGCTCTTTGCATCACCTACTGCGTCAACCCCCGCCTGCTCCTTCTACTGCTATATATGTGAGTGTCCTATCAACTATTACCACATGCCTACATCTACACCATATATTCTAGCGTATTCGATGCGCATCTCTTATTATCCCTTCACATCTGACAAGTCACATCACTCCATTTCCGTTCCTCTTTGCCTCCTCTCTCATTATGTTTTCTTGGTGCCTGTGCCCGATGATTGTAATTTTCTTTGCCCGTCCGTGTGTCACACAAAAAAACAATCTTAGGTTTCTCCAACAACTAAATCTATTCAGTAAACTTAAAAAGTTCAGCTAAAATTGATACATAACTTTTGCAGGATATTCCTCCGTCAATTGCCAAAGTCCCCTCAAAAGGGAAACTTGTTTACGAACGAAAAACGGCGGGAAAATGCGAGGGTGATTTCTCAGACGCAGTCAACCTCACTAAAGTCTTTGAAGAGGTTGAAGAAAATGTTCTGGATATTTTGAGAAAACACCTGCCTTGGGGAATCCCAAAAATGAGTAAGCAGAGAGACTCAACACTTCTGCTACCCAGTCCTAATTATCTAACTGGTAAGATATGCATAACAATATCAATTTCCTAGTTGAAAACGTATAAAAAGAGTGTCCTCAAACTATCATCATGATTACTACAGCAATCGTCAAACTTGAGTTAGAGTCCTCATTAACCAAGAACTAAGCTGGATTATAAATTCATCGCAAGCAATATGTACTAATTTTTAAAAGAAAGTTTTAGGACTTCCACCTGACAAATGGACACAAAATTCAGTCAGTATTAACACAAATTTACTTTTATACATGCTAGTACTATTTGTATATGAAGAATTTTCTCTATGATAACTCATTTCTCTCCTCTCCTTCCAGCATTCTCCACTTCCATTAAGCTGCCATTATGGACGAGCTACAGCCTTAAAGGGAAATCATCGGAGGGCGCTGAATATAGGCCATGGAAAAGCGACATCAGATTACCAGGATCTCATGCTCCATCTTGCGCCAATTACAATTCAGTGCGACTATATAATGTCTCTAGATATCCACTCTTTCCTCCCTGTAAGCATTCATATGTTTTCTTTAATGGCGACAAATAGTATTCAAGAACTAGAATATCTCATAGTTTTATTATTATTATTATTATTATTATTATTATTATTATTATTATTATTATTATTATTTGCTAGTACTTATGACACCCTTTCGCTCCGTTTTATGAGTCACAATTAGTCCCCAATCGAATGGGGATAGACTCAGACAGGTTGGAGCTGGGGATAATTTTATAAAAGATTTTTAAATTATCATTACAGATTTCGTCACAAGAAGCGACTGCGCCCAACTACCGTTCCTGATGAGCAACGCAGTTCCCTTCACCCAACAGTTGGCCAAGCGATGGGAACAACTCGTCAAATACGTTAAAATATGGGCCAAGACATACGGGGCTCTGAACGTAATCAGTGGTCCCGTATTTGATTACGATTCTGATACTTTGGCTGACGACTTGACTAAATACGGGTGAGATTGTGCCAAAAATAAAAAAAAATAAAAATAAAAATCTAATAACGTCTGGAAATAAATATAGGTTATATATGTAAAAATAAACCGTCCCTGGTACACTCGTGATTCGAAAAGGCGAAAAAAGTAACAATGTTTTCATCCACAGGGATAAATCATTGTTTGTACCGACCCACGTGTTCCTGGTAGCGACTCGCTGCATAATTTGGGTCAAGGATTTAAGGGAATGTCCCCACACCCACTTGGATTCTATAGCCTTTGTTTATCCACAGTATTTAACAGTACCTAATTGTTTGGTAAGTATAGTCTTATATTATCTCTTGGCGTATTATTTAACAGAAAAAAACTAAAATTAAATACACATAAATAAGTAAATTCCTCACCCACGAAATTTGGCTAAATATCTTTTAGGTCTAGTTAAACAATACTGAGTTAAAAAAAAATAAAATAAAACATATATATGTATATATATATATATATATATATATATATATATATATATATATATATATATATATATATATATATATATATATATATATATAGTTACCTTCCAAATTACCTTAGTTTGTAAACGGCATCTATGCAATCTCTTCGTGTATTAATGTAATAAATGTTAAAACTACTAAATTAGCTACTTTCGTCTAGTTTCGAATGTATTTTGTATAAATATATAACAATTACACGCATGAATTATAGTATAAGACTAATTAAAATGTTTTGTTCCAATGAATTGTTTTAGCAGATAGACTAATATACGTCTAATTAATTATATGAACTATGTAAACAACGTTTGAATTAATCATAAATACTAAGCCTATTTCTTAATGTTCTGACGTCTTAAGACCATGATGACTACCTTACAATCACAAACTTTGATACTTTTCTTGCTATTACAGAGTTCTTTCCAATTTGCGCGTGAATTCAGCGCAACGGTGCAAGATGTTGAGAAAATCACCGGACTCCAGTTCTTCCCAAAGATGAGATACTATGACCAAGTTCGTTTACGCGTGCGAGTGCATTCCAATATATGGGGTCGAGAGTCATGGTGGAACAGAATTAGATCCGATGTGTTTGGTTTATGGTAACAATGAATTGTCCAAAAGTATGTCAGAATTATATCCGATATACTGTATTCAGTTTATGGTAACATTGGACATTGTCCTAAATTATGGCAGTATTAGATCCGATGTGTCTGGTCTCTCTGGTAATATTGTGTATTCTTCTAAATTATGGCAGAATTAGATCCGATGTGTTTAGCTCATAGTCACTTCAGACATTGTCCTAAATTATGTCAGTATTAGATCCGAAGTGTCTGATCTCTCTGGTAATATTGTGTATTCTCCTAAATTATGGCAGTATTAGATCCGATGTGTTTAGTCCATAGTCACTTCAGGCATTGTCCTAAATTATGTCAGGGTCAGATCTGATGTGCTTAGTTAAGGGTAACATTGTGCATTTTGTCTATGACTATGGCAGAATTAGATCCGATATGTTTGGTTTATGGAAACATCAGGCATTTTATCCAAAACTATGTCTGAATTAGATCCAGTGTGTTTGGATAAAGCTAAAATCGTGGATTGTCCTAAATTATGTCAGAATTAGATCCGATGTGTTTAGTTTATGGCAACATCGTGAATTCTGTCCATAATTATGTCAGAATTAGATCCGATATATTTGGTTTGTGGTAACATCGTTCATTGTCCTACATAATGCCAGAATTAGATCGGATGTGTTTGGTTTATGGTAACATAGTGTATTGTCCTAAATCATATCGGAATTAGATCCGATGTGTTTAGTTTATGGTCACTTCAGGCATTTTGTCCTAATTATGTCAGAATTAGATCCGATGTGTTTGGTTTATGGTATCATAGTGAATTGTCTTAAATCATGTCTAATTTATGTCTTCACAAGTGTGTCTTTAGCGTTTAATTCCAATGTATTCAACGGTTCCTCATATGATGAACCCTCATTTAGGACTTTTTCTTTGGGAATTTTTGTCAAGAATAGTGGGCTAAGATTGATATTATGGATAAAGTCTCAAATCTTTACATCATATATAGACTATGCTCCAAATTCTCACACCAAACAGAATTTTAAATGGTAATTTTTTTTCTTTTCTCAAATGCTGAGTTTTTCTCTCTTCACTGATATGAAAGCACTATGGTCGCTTTCACACCAAAGTGGCACGTTGCACGTGGCATACCACATGGCACGCCAGTTGAAAACAAACATCCGGAAATATGTGAAACCTTTTACACAAAAGTGGCGTGACACGTCCCAAGTGCCAAGCCACTTCTGTATGAAAGGTTTCATATATTTCCGGATATTCGTTTTCAACTGGCGTGCCAAGTGGCATGCCACGTGCGACGTGCCACTTTGGTGTGAAAGGGGCCTGACAAAGCGCAGGCCAGTAATAAATATATTTGTAAGTGATTCAGTGAAAACTTTATATCAACGAGAGATGGAGAAGATTTTTTTTAATCACTTACATGGCAATAATTACCTTGTAGTCACCGTGGCTCAAGCGGTAGCGTCCGCGATTCTGAGGCGTCATGTCGAGGGCTCGCGCCCCGTCACGGTCTGAGGTTAGCAAGGGCATGCACTCAGGGTAACGATTACATCTGCCAAAACAAGTCCTTCGAAAGAAGGCAACCGTCTTAGCCCTTGGTAGAAAAGGGAGTCCGTGACGTAAAACCAGAACATGGTAATAATTACCTTATTCTCTAAACTTCGTTTATTATACTTGTTAAAGGTGCTAATTTATTGCCGTTGAATTATATATATTTAAAAAATGGGAACTACATTTTTTCTTAAAAATAACATAAATAAATACAAAGAATATAAAATAACTTGTATGAAATGCCTTTATACAACAATAACTCTTGTAATAATGTTGACGCATACATAAAAATCAAGATGTTATCCTAACTTATAAATTTGCAGATCAAAGCATTATATATAACTCTGATCCCTGCTTCAGTTCATTATTATCATTATTATTATTATTATTATTATTATTATTATTATTATTATTATTATTAACTTTTCAAGTCCTATTGCTTTCCACTCAGGCAGTCTTTATAGCCTGTGGGCGTGGTTATAGCCTGTGGGCGGGATTATAGCCTGTGGGCATGGCTTAACTGACGACCGAATTAATATTAAAATCTTAGATTTCACTTCGTTTTTTTTTTGTGATGAAAAAACTATATGTATTAGATTTTATAATACTTTGTAATGGGCATTAAATATAAAATTGAAAAATATGAGTATTTAATTTCCCCTCGGCAATTAGAAAAAAACTAACACACGCACACACACACACACACACCCATTCGATAATGGGTGTAAAAGAGCTAAGGAGTGGAGAGACAAATGCTGGAAAAGGTATAGAAGGAGAAAAAACATAAATGCCTGGCAAACCTACAAAAGAGCAAGAAATGACTACCTAAGTAAAAGGAGAGAGGCAGAGAGAGATTATGAGAGGGACATCACCAGGAAGGCTAAAGAAAATCCCAAGCTTTTCCACAGCTTTATCAGAGGAAAACTGAAGGTAAAAGAACAGGTTTTAAGGCTAAAGAGAGCGGATGGAAGCATCACTGAGACGGACGAAGAGATCTGCAAAGAATTGAACAAGGAGTTTCAGTCAGTATTTACAGTAGAAAATACCCCACCCCCTCAGATTGCAGTGATAGAAGCTCAAGGGCCGGTATTAGAGAACATCAACCTTACAGCCACAGAGGTATGCAAAGCGCTGATGGATTTAGATGTTCATAAAGCTACAGGTCCTGATGACATATCCCCTCATGTGCTTAAAAAATGCGCAAACACAATATCAGTGGCACTAAGTATCATATTTAAGGAGTCACTGGAGTCGGGGGAGATTCCAAGATGCTGGAAACAAGCAAATGTGATACCTATCTTCAAAAAGGGAAGGAGGGATACGGCTCTGAACTATAGACCAGTTTCCTTGACCAGCATAGTTTGCAAACTTATGGAGAAACTACTAAGGAAACATATCTCTCTTCACTTGGAATCCTTCAACTTTTTGTCAGTGAGGCAACATGGCTTCAGAGAAGGAAGATCAACAGTAACAAACTTATTAGAATTTTATGATGAGGTAAGCCAAATCTTACAGGAAAGAGAGGGCTGGGCAGATTGCATATTCCTAGACTTCCAGAAAGCGTTTGACACTGTTCCACATGGGAGACTTATTAGGAAGCTGCAATCAATGGCTAGAATAGGTGGAAATGTCTTGGAATGGATAAAAACTTACTTAGAAGGAAGGGAACAGAGGGTTAGAGTACGACACTCAGTGTCTGAATGGAGAAGAGTTAGTAGTGGAGTTCCACAGGGTTCAGTTTTAGGGCCACTTTTGTTCCTTGTATATGTAAATGACCTACCAGAGTCTGTAAATTCATTCATGAATATGTTTGCAGATGATGCAAAGATTGTGAAGAAAGTAAAAAACGAGAACAATGGTAGAGAACTTCAGGAGGATCTAAATAATCTGCATGAGTGGTCAGAAAAGTGGCTAATGAAATTCAATACCTCAAAATGTAAGGTAATGAGAATGGGTACAAGTGCAAGAAGGCCCAAGCTTGACTACTCGGTGGCTGGAGTACAACTTCAAGAGACAGAAAATGAGAGAGATCTAGGAGTAAACATACTGGCAGATTTGTCTCCAGAAATACATATAAATGGCATAGTAAGGGCAGCATATGCATTCTTATCAAATGTAAGGGTAGCCTTCAGGCACATGGACAAGGAAATGTTCAGAAATATTTATGTAACCTATGTGAGGCCAAAACTCGAATATGCAGCCCCCTTTTGGAATCCGCACTTGAAAAAGCACATAGCTAAGCTTGAAAAAGTTCAAAGACATGCCACGAAACTGGTGCCAGAAATATGCAATCTCGGTTATGATGAGAGGCTGAGGGAATTAGACTTGCCATCACTCGAAGCTAGAAGAGTAAGGGGGAATATGGTGACAGTCTTTAAATTCCTTCATGGTTATGATAGAGTGGATAGGGATCGATATTTCGATATGGCTGGCTCTAGAACTAGAGGTCATAGTTTGAAGCTTCGTAAGAAAACTTGTTTGCAGGATGTAAGGAAATACTTTTTCAGTGTAAGAGTAGTTGATAATTGGAATTCGCTAAGCGAGGAGGTAGTTAATGCTATCTCAATCCATAGTTTTAAGGACAGGTACGATAAGTATCACTAAGTCTAAAAATGGAACCGACCAGGAGACGGGAAGATACGAGCTTTGGGCTCTTTCCCGTAAACACAATTAGGTAATCAATTAGGTAATCACACACTAACTAACATAAAAAAAATCAGAAAGAAGGAATAATGGAATTTTTTATTTTTCGTAATAATTATATTTAGTTGGGGAATTAAGGCTGGATACCGTTCCTAACGCCTAGCGGTGGGTTCGAAAACCGGTTTGTCACTCTCAACACAGATATTGAATATTAATAGTTTATAATAGATTTTTCGTAGCTCTGCGAATGAGCTTCTAACACAGGATACACTAAGTTCGATACCTTAAGGTGGTGCAAAAAGTCTTTCTCCACTGAAACCTGTTTTGGGCTAAAAAGGCAAGGGTAGTAGCGTCCCACGACCAGTACCCTGGTCATCTCAACAGGACTAGTGATTACATCAAATGCATAAGGTCAATCCTAAGTTCACTTAAACTTACTGATAATGATGATGATAACGCTGATGATGATGATGATGATGGAAAAGTGGATATGCTTATTAAGTAATTGTACAAAATCAAGCTATCGGCTACCATTGAAAGCATCTTCAGGATATTGATGTACTTCCCATTTGAAGAGCATTACAACAGGAGAGGACATCGGTACTCTGAAGATGCTTCGGTGGAAAGCGAACGCTTATAATATTGAACAATTAACTATCTATCTATCTACCTTGGCTGTCTCCCCCAATTGGGGGGTAGCCGACATCAAAAAAAGAAACAATAAGGGGATTACTTTGCTCTATGGGCAATGACGAGGGAGCTAGCGACAATTCAGATAGCATTGCTGGAGTGCCACAGCCCATCCTCCCGGCTCTTCCACAGCCTGTGTCGCTTCATAACTGCCAACTTCTCCTACTGCCCTTACCACAGGGCTACCTCTGTAAGATGCAACCCCATGGTAACAGCAGATGCCCATCAGAGCTGCGTCACAATCGCTCATCACTCATTCCTATTCCTAGCACGCTCACTTGCTTCCCTCACATCCACCCTGCTATCATTCAGGGCTCTCCTTACTCCATCCATCCACCCATTTCATTCCTAACCCTATCCAACCGAGATATACCAGTCATACTCCTCAGGTATTTCATCTCAAACACATTTAGTTTCCGTCTCGCACTTGCTTTCATACCCCATAACTCTGATCCATACATCACAGTTGGCACAACCACTTTCTCATACAAAACTTTCTTAACATTCATTTCCAACCCTCTATTCTTCTAGTAAACACAAAATACTCTACTGGGAGGTTTCTTTTTCCATGATTGAAATCGTCAATGGCATCCTATCTCTTATAATAATAATAATAATAATAATAATAATAATAATAATAATAATAATAATAATAATAATAATAATAATAATAATAATGAAGTCTTAGACCGTAATTGCGTCATAAGAGAAAAGATCTCGAGCTTTGTTGATCATTCGGAAAGCAACAACACCCTCATGAGGTCGAGTAACAAACTATAAATAAACTATATGAACGCCCCTCCTCTCTCTCTCTCTCTCTCTCTCTCTCTCTCTCTCTCTCTCTCTCTCTCTCTCTCTCTCTCTCTCTCTCTCTCTCTCTCTCTCTCTCTCGGAAGTACGAGTCGGTAGAACACTATCATGGCAGATTGCGCAGTCCCAGGTTTGAATCCGAGGACTGATAAGGATTATTACAAGTGTTCAAGAACTCTAAGTTTGTCAAGGAGCGTTTGAATAAGTTGTCAGGGCGTGATGATATATGATAGTCTATTTGAACTCCGTAATTACATGATGCAATATGGAGCTGGGGAATCAAGATTGGCTGTCCTTTGTAACCCCCAGTGTTGGGCTCGATCGCAGGTCTGTCACCTCCCGAGTTGAGCCCTCTAGCAACTTCGCAACCGCGGTCCCAAGATACATTATGCGAAATAAAAAATTAAATCACAGTCTTTAAATGTTTTATTAATCATACTTATATAGATGTTAATACTCCACTTCCATCCTCGATCCCATTCCCAGTAGACTGGGGGTAGGCAAAGCCTGGATGCCATTCCTAACACACAATATAGTAGGTTGGCCCATGGCACCAGCCGCCCGTTGCGATACTACAGCTGAAGAATGTTTAAACTTGAATAGGACTGCCCAGGACAGTTCGATTTTAAGTCTTCCTTCAGTTACAGTTATATTTTATACCTCCATCAACACTGAATATTCTTGGTTATTCACTACACACCTCTTATTATCTCTTCACTTCTGACAAGTCATTACAATCTCCATCTCTGTTACTTTTTACTTAATATATTCTTCGTGCCCAGGCTCGGTGGGGGCTGTTTTATTTTATTTGATTTTTTGACCCGTCTTGGTGTAAAAAAAAAAAAAATGTAGATTCGAACACGCATTGTCGCTTCCCGAGTCAAGCGCTTTGACCGAGCCATCAAGGACCCTCAAAAAGTTTTTACAATTCCAAAAATGTTTGCATCATATAACGTCAAATGTACCAACTGTGTTCATAATCTGAAAATGTGTGTTATTTTGGTAGCAACGATATATAAATCTTTTACATGGAGATTAAACTTCACCCTTATTCAGTATATTCAATTATTATTATTATTATTATTATTATTATTATTATTATTATTATTATTAGTAGTAGTAGTAGTAGTAGTAGTAGTAGTAGTAGTAGTAGTAGTAGTAGTAGTAGTAGTAGTAGTAGTATCATTAATATTATTATTATTATTATTGATATTATTATTATTATTATTATTATTATTATTATTATTATTATTATAATCATCATAATAATAATAATAAAAATAAGAATAGTGATAATGATAATAATAATAATAATAATAATAATAATAATAATAATAATAATAATAATAATAATAATAATAATAATAATAATAATAACTATTATTATTGTTATCATTATTATTATTATTATTATTATTATTATTATTATTTTTATTATTATTATTATTATTATTATTATTATTATTATTATTATTATTATTATTATTATTATTATTATTATTATTATTATTATTATCATCATAATAATAATAATAAAAATAAGAATAGTGATAATAATAATAATAATAATAATAATAATAATAATAATAATAATAATAATAATAATAATAATAATAATACATGTAATAGCCATTTTTGATGGAATAAAGTTTTTGACTTTGACTTTGACTACTACTACTACTACTACTACTACTACTACTACTAATAATAATAATAATAATTATTATTATTATTATTATTAATGGAAAAGTTACATAATATCGACTGACTGGCCTAGGCACAACAAAAACTTATGCTCTTTCATATGCTGCTCCACAACGCTGTATGTTATGCCCCTTTTTTCTAGAGTTGCTTAGCAGTCATTAAATTTAGTTACAGAAAAGTTTTCTCTTGCTAATTTTAATTTTCTTATTTTATCTTGTTTCTTTATTTTTTTTTATTCCATATTTAGAGTCTACAAAAATGGATTGATGATCTCAATCTGAAGATGAGCAGTGAGGTCTTTGCTGTGGATGTAACTCTAACTAAGCTTGAATTAGATGCGCATCAAGACTTAGGGCAAGAACTTCAGTCTCTCCACAATGAATTTAATGATCACAAAAAGCTTGGAGAAAAGCTCATCAAAAAGAATTCCAATGGCAAGGAAGTGAATGACAAGGTATGACAAGAGATTCTTTCCAACTGATCAAATTCTCCTAATGCTGAGATGTTTGTCTGTGTTGTATATACAGTACTTTTGAATTCCATAATTTTGAATGTTATCACCTGTTTGTTTTTGGAGATCAAATTAAATATTTTTGCCCTTGATTATTTTTTTTATGTGAATGATGATATTTCTGGTATCTTTCTTAGAATTGTTAAGTTGTTCAACCGAAGTCACAGTAATGATCTAAATAGGCTCTTATTTGATGCCTTTCCTCTTTTCAAAAAATCTTAGTCATATAGTAGTATCTAATTTTGAAATTTATGTAAGACAACACTGTAAAGGCAGAGAATAGATTAAGCCTTTATTTTTAATAACTTCATTCTTCCCAGAGCAAAATAATCATTAATATTAGAGTGCATAGTCATAGTTTATTATTAATTGCAGCTGAAGGTATTGGAAGCAGATGAAGAAGGTGTTCAAAGAGCATGGTTGGAGAGGTTATCCATCTTACAGCATTCAACAGACATTACTATTTTCAAGCGAGAAGTTGAGTACATAAAAGTCTTCACTTCCTCCTATGAAGCCCTCCTGAACAATAGGGATTTTAGGGGTGAGTATAATAGATTGGGGGGGGGGGGTTAAAAATACTTCCTTCTTGTTCCCCTGTGTGTCGTAAGAGTTGACTAAATGAGGCGGAGTGGGGTGACTGGGAATCCTCTCTTCTATATCGTATTTCTACAAATAGTCAAGAGACACGGAAGTATTCTGGCAGAAGAGATCCAGTCAAAACCCTAGTAACTGGGGTCTCTGAATGTGCGTGGTTATGGTGTAAGTGAGAGCTAGAGGGAGAAAGGGAATATGCTTGTGGAGAGAATGATTGATGTTCTTGCACTGAGTGAAACTAAGATGAAAGGGAATGGTGAGGTGACATTTGGGAGTGTGGTAGGTAGGGTGTCTGGAGCTGAGAGAGGGCAAGGAAGAGAGGGAGTGGCTCTGTTAGTAAGTGAAGATATGAGCAGGTTTGTGGTGGAATGGAAGGAAGTATCTTTTCGAATAGTAGTGGCCAAAATGAGGCTGGGATGCAAGGTTTGGGCTCTTGTGAGTGCATATGGCCCTGACAGTGAAAGAAGTGAGGAAGCAAGAGAAAATTTTTGGATGAAATTGAACGAGTGTGTGCAAGATTTGGGAATGAATGGGAATGTGGTGTTGATGGGAGATCTGAATGCTAGAGTAGGGAATTAGCCAGTGGATGGTGTGATTGGGAAGTACGGAGTACCTGGTAATACTGAGAGTGGAGAGGAAACGGTAGAAATGTGTATTGAGAGAGAGTTCTTGATTGCCAATACTGTATTTAAAAAGAAGGATGTGCACAAGTATACATAGGTCAGAGTAGATAATGGTAAAGTAGTTGACAGATCATTTAATAGATTATGTTATGGTGGACAGGAGAGTGATTGGAATAGTATTGGATGTGAATGTACTGAGAGGCTCTAGTGGTGGAGTATCTGATCATTATTTAGAGGAAGGTAAAGTGAGAGTCGGAGAAAAGTGGAGAATGAGGAGATGCAAGAGAGGAAGAAAGGTACTAAAAGTCTGTGACTGAATAAGAAAGAGAAAGACTGTGAGTATAAGGCTAGTCTAAGGATTGTGTGGAATGTAGTGAAAGAGAAAGTGGAGGAGGGAGTGAAAGAAGAATGGAGTTGTTTCAAAGAGGAAGCTATGAAGTGTGCAGAGACAGTGTGCAGAAGGAGACTAAAAGGTGGAAGTAAGAGGAAAGGTACTGAATGATGGAATGAGCAGGTGAATGCAGTAAGTGGCTGAAAAGAAGTAGGCATTTGAGGTATAGTTGCAGGTAGGTGATGTAAAGGCATATGAAAGGCATAGTGCAAAGAGGAAGTTAACAAAGTATGTGGTGAGAGAAAAAAAGAGAGAAGCAGATGTAAGGTGGAGTAGATGCTTGTCTGATAACTTTGAAAGGAATAATGAGATGTTTTGGAAGGAAGTGAAAATAGTGAGGAATGGTGAGTCTGGTAAGGAGGAGAGGGGGAAAGAGGAACAGATGGGCAATTGCTACTAGACAAAATAAGGGTGAGAGAGAGAGAGAGAGAGAGAGAGAGAGAGAGAGAGAGAGAGAGAGAGAGAGAGAGAGAGAGAGAGAGAGAGAGAGAGGAGAGAGAGGAGGAGAGAGAGAGGGAGAGAGAGAGAGAGAGAGAGAGAGAGAGAGAGAGAGAGGGAGAGAGGAGAGAGAGAGAGAGAGAGAGAGAGGAGAGAGAGAGAGAGAGAGAGAGAGAGAGAGAGAGAGAGAGAGAGAGAGGAGAGAGAGAGAGAGAGAGAGAGAGAGAGAGAGAGAGCAGAGAGAGATAGGCTGAGTATATCAAGGAACTGCTAAATGAGGAAGACGATAGAGAGGCAGTGATTTTGGCTTTGGGAAATGAACGGAGAATGCTACTGTTAGGTGATGAGAATAATAGAGAAATAACAAAAGAGGAGGTACATTTGGCATTGAAAGTAATGAAAGTAGGTAAAGCACCACTCATAGATGGGTGTCATGTTGAACGCTTATCAAAAGATGGGGAGGCATTAGTGGAATGGATGGTTAGGTTGTTGAATGTATGTCTCAGGAAAGGGAGGGTCCCATTTGATTGGAAGAGTGGATGTGTAGTTCCACTTTATAAAGGGAAAGGAGATAAGTATGAGTGTAGTAGATTTAGAGGAATTAGTCTGATGAGTGTAGTTGGTTAGGAATATGGAAGTGTGTTTATTGAGAGAACTAGGAAAGGTACTGAGAGTTTGATTGGGGAAGAACAGTGTGGGTTTAGGAGAGGTAGAGGATGTGTGAATTAGGTGTTTGTGCTAAGAGAGGTGTTTAAGAAGTTTTTGAAGAAAGGCAGGGACACCTTTTGAACATATATGGACTTAAAGAAAGCGTATGACAGGGTTGATAGAGAGACAGTATGGAGTGTGTTGCAACTTTATGGAATAAGTGGAAGTTTGTTGAATGCGGTCATGAGTTTTTACATGAGTACTAGAGCATGTGTGAGAGTTGGGAAATGTGTGAGTTATTGGTTTGAGGTAAATGTAGATTTAATTCAAGGTTGTGTAATGTTGCGTTGGTTGTTTAATGTGCATATGGCTGGAGTGGTAAGGGAATTAAATGAAAGAGTATTATACAGAGGCTTGGAACTAGTGGGAGAGTGTGGAAGGTTATGGAAATTGAATCAGTTGCTATTCACTGATGATACTGTACCGGTGGCTGATACTAAGAATGAACTGAATAATTTTTTGACTGAGTTTGTTAGAGTGTGAAAGAAGTAAGTTGTGTGTGAATATTGGTAAAAGTAAAGTAATGAGATGCATATGGAGTGTTACTGTAGGTAGACTGAATGCAGGAGTGAATGGGGAGTTGTTTGAAGAAGTTGAGAGTTTTAAGTATGTGGAGTTGCACATATCAAGAAGTGGACGAGTGGATGTAGAGGTAAGTCATAGAGTGAAGGAAGCAAGTAAATATCTAGGTAGGTTGAAGAGCGTAATGAGAAATAGATATTTGGGAATAATTGTGCCAACAGCATTGTATGGAGCATAGACTTGGAATTACAGAGAGGTTGAAAGAAACTAGTTGAATGTAATGAAGATGAGGTGTTTGAGAAGTGTGATTGGTGTATCTAGAACAGATAGAGTAACAAATGAGGATGTCAGGCAGAGAATGGGTCTTGAAAGGAAACTGTCGGATAGGTTAGATCAGAGAGTACTAAATTGGTTTGGATACATGGAGAGGATAACTGATGAACGAATATTGAAGAGAGTATGGAATACAGAAATGTTTGGAATTAGGCCAAGAGGAAGACTTAGAATATATATATATATATATATATATATATATATATATATATATATATATATATATATATATATATATATATATATATATATATATATATATATATATATATATATATATATATATATATATGAAGGTGCAGCAACATTTATACAGACATTTATTTTTCTTTCTTTTTTTCAGGATAACCTTGAGGGAACAGAAATTCTGTTGAAACGCCACAGTGAATTTGAAAGCCACTTGGGCACCCTGGACGAGAGAGTCAATAAATTCTTGATGACTGCAGATAAGTTATTGGAAGAAAGACACCCCCAGTCAAAATATATAACCGAAAGAAGAGATCAGGTAAAAATATCCTTTCTGTAGTAATCCAACTGTAGTTTTGTCTAAATTTTGTACTTTTAAAAATTATCTTGTTATATTGCGCTTGATGCAGAGTTTTAAGTCTGCATACTTCATTAGAGGAATAGTGTGTGACTGATTTTTGAATATTCAGTTACCATCAAAGTTTGCTGATTTTTTTTTTTAATAAAAAGAAGATTATAACTTTAAGGGACTTACGTCATCTCATAGCATGCACAGTTTCTCTTGGCTTTATTTCAAATTTTATTCATTAACTTCTTTCGCTACATTAAGGTCTACAGTACTTTGGTTGCCATTAAGGAGCATAGCCAAGCTCGCAAAGAAGCTCTTAGAGATTCGTTGGATTATCATAAATTGAAGTCTGCTGCTCTAGAGTTTGAGGATTGGATAATGGAGAGGAGAAAGATTATTGATGATGACTCCTACAAGAGACTGACATGCATGGAGAGAAGGCTTCAGACTCATACTTTCTTGGAAGAAGAAATTGACATGAATGAGAGCAGACTCCAACAGCTAAATGAGACTAGTCAAAAGCTGATGGAAGCTAAACATTATCAGACGGACAATATCAAAGAAATCATGGGCAACCTTAATGACAGCTGGGAAGATCTCTGTGTGAAGGCTCAGGAGAAGGGAATGAAGTTGAAGCAAGCTGACAAGCAGTTCAAATACAATGAAGAAATGGAAAAATCCTTAAGCAGACTGAGCAGTCTAATGAAGATTCTAAGCAACACTGAAGATGCAGAACAAGATGTTCAGACGTGTATGAACCTCCTCAACAAACAGCAACATATTGAGAACGAAATAGCTCATCTAGAGAAAATAATTCTTGAACTTCGAGCCACGGCTGAAGAAATGCTTCAAAACGATCATTTTAATAAAGAAGCTATACAAAATTCCATCACGCTTGCCAAAACTCAACTTGACGAAACAAAGGTTTGTCATTACTTTTTATTTTCATTTATGCAATTAATTTTCTGATGAGATGTTCAAGTATTTGCCCATGGAATTAGGACCTTTGAGTAAGCTCAGAGTTTTAACTTTATGGCCATTTTACTGTCTATAATCACTTCCTTTGGATGTTATGTATTAAATTCAGTGTTGTCTAATATCATTCCTTGTATAAAATAAAACTTGAAATTCATATTGACTGTTTAAAATCTGTTAGCATTTCACAAAAAAATAACTCTATTACACAATTCAGTGTATCTTTCTATCTGTTCTCTTGTTAGGTCTTAGAATATTATATATCAGCAAAAAATAGCAAATATTCAAGACGATTTATTTTTCAACAGGCTTTATCAAGCAAGCGTCGTGTTGATCTGGAACATTCCCTCAACTGGCACAAATTCACTAGTGACATGAATCTTGTGTTACAGCTCATTGATGATTACAGTCGCCTTGCTGCAGAAAAGGTGAGAAAATTCTTAATGATTAAAAGTTGTTAAAACTATCTTTAACTAATGATGGACAGTCAGTCATATGTTGAGCTAATGAATTATTTATATCTGCTACTGAGTAAAAATGAATACGAATAATTGCATAACTCTGGTATTCATTTTACACAGGAATTAGGCTGTAACTTATCTGAGGTCCAGATTTTAATGGCAAAGCAGATGCAGCTAATGTTGGAGATCCAGAATCACAAAGGGAGAATTGATGAGTTGCTAAAAAGAGGAGAGAAAATGGTTTCAGAAAATCATCCACAATCTGAAATGGTAATAAGAATAGAAAGTGGAGTACGGTATTCATGGTTTTTGAAGTCTATTTCATTAGAAAGAATTATGTTAAAAGATAAAATCTATTTATGTGCACCAACTGAGCGTTTTTCCACTACTATAGAACCTTTGCATAGAATATCGTAGAAGCATGATGAAAATAGCATGCAAATTACAAACAGCTCACCTTATTGATAATATATTATGTAGTATCTCAAACGAAATCTACAAAGTTATTATGCCACTAATAAGTGTCATATTTTTTTACCAGATTGACAAGAGCATGAAAGAGTTCCAGAAATTGTGGTCAAGTCTTCAAGAAGTATTGGAGGATCGTTCTCATTCCTTGGAAGCAACACTGCAAGCTCGTCAATGTCTGACTGACCTGGACGAGCTGGAAACTATGATAGAAAGTACTGCTGGTAATTTCCAAGACACTGTTGATGAAAGTCGAGGCAGGATGCGCCACCATAGTAGTAGTAGTAGTAGCAGTTACAACCATACCAGTAGCAGACGCAGTCGAAGTCGCAGCTCGGGTAGCAGCCGTAGTCGCAGCGTTAGCAGAGGCCGCAAGAAGAAGCACAGTAAAGGTGATTATAGCAGCAGTGACAGCAGCCGAAGTAGCAGTAGAAGTAGCAGTCGTAGTAGCTCTAGAGGTCAAGAACACAAGAAGAGCCGTAGTAGGAGTAGTAGCTCAAGTCGTAGTAGAAGTTCCAGTGAAAAACGCAAGAAAATTAATAATCGTAATAGAAGTAACAGTCGCAGCAGCAGCAGTAGCGATGATATTGTGGACAATAAGAAAAAGAAACCTATCATAGAAATACATCTGGAACCCGACACTCTTATGGCTCAGCACAAAGTAAGCTTTGGATAATACCTTTTTTCACTCTTAGATAAACTAATTTTTTCTTACAGTTCACTGCCTGCAATTCTGCACTTTCTATACTATACCAGACAAGTATCTCAAATTACTACAGATTATATATAATATCGTTTCTACTTGAAAAAGTTGCCCTGTGTGTTATATCAATACGAAAACGGTGGCAAAATGAAGAATTTTACCTTGGTATGAGATGAGACTGACACTCTTTTGAATAGGAACAGGAGCGTATTATTGGTTAAAGAGAGCTTACAATCTTCTCCGTATACAAAAGTATGCTTATGCGTGCACTATTTGGTATAATTATATAATGTCATCTCTAATCTGACAAAACATTCTGCAGGTTTTGGACAAGGATATCAGGATTTACTGTGATGCCTTTGCCAAGCTTCAAACCCAGACAGAAAACATGGTAAAAGAAAATCATCCCGATGCCAAAGAAGTTCAAGAACGACAACTTGTAAGTTTGTCTCAAATTTTATCATTTAATACTGGGTTCTTATTTATGTTGAATTTGTACATTATGAGTCTAATTTCTTCATTTTCTAAAGGTTTTCATTCATTGAAGCTAGAGAATATTCTTTTATACGCTCACTTCTTCATTTATGAAGGGTTATATAATTATTATGCACAACTTAATGTCCAAGATATTGCCCACTTACATAAATGATAAGCCACATACAGGATAAAGGATCTATATAAAATATCTAAATACTTTATTTTAAAACGGTGAGTGTTGATCGATAGCCATGGACTTTGGTAACGTCCATTTATACACATATTTTGTATGGAGCTGGGTATAATATTCGTACTCGCAATTTAATATCATGTTCCATACATAGGTGAGTAATATTAATTTGCTTTAATCGTACGGCTTTAAAGTAAGCTTTCACTACGGAGAAAATCTATACCTGTCTATATATATATATATATATATATATATATATATATATATATATATATATATATATATATATATATATATATATATATATATATATATATATATATATATATGAGCCATTTTTACCCTCGTAAGAGGAGTGGTTGAGGCAAGGCAAAAAACTCTTGACTCTTTGGGAAGAGAAAATACAGAGGACGGGATTCCCAGTCCCCTGACTCCCACCCATTTAGTCGACTCTTACGACACGCAGTAGAACACGGATGAAGAAGTTCCCACCCACCTAGGAGGTCACATAGTAGACCCCACAATGTAATGTGAACAGCCTCGCTTCGCTAGAATATTGTATCATTGATTAAATTCATATTGGTTGTTCAGTGTCCATCTCCAACGCACCCAGAGGGTCGCGCATTCTACCCCACAATGTGATATGTACTGCCTCTTCTTCGCTAGCTTAACACGAAATTAAATCAGATTCGCTTCCGTAGCTCGGTGAATACAGTGTCAGGCTCCCATATAACCATGACGTCGAGAATTTGACCCAAAAATATGTTTTAAACAGATTCTCTTTGCCGGAATGACATATATATATATATATATATATATATATATATATATATATATATATATATATATATATATATATATATATATATATATATATATATATATATAATTCACTTCTATGTCTCTGAAGATACCTAGCCTAGCTCGTACCCACAAAGAAATCACAGGTTTCACCCTAATATGTGACTTGTACAGCTTCTCTTTGCCTGAATACTATAGGAAATAGAAAAGAGGGTAGTTGGATTCCTTTATTTGATGTGTAGAAAATAACTGAGTAATAACATACTAACTAATGACATTCTTGGCACGGAACTGCTGATAAACATCGATATATGCTTAAAAGGATCATTTTATCGTAATCACGGCGCACTCTTGGCCATCCCATCATCATCCTTAGCCCAGCAGGGGCTTTGCCATTGAGCGGTTGGTTGGAGACGATAATAAGGAGCATATGGGGCCTTTTATATTTGTGCCCTGTGGGGCGGGCATAATATCAAAGAATAGCCTCACCGTATTCCCTGCGTGTCGTAAAAGGCGACTAAAAGTGGACGGGGCGGGGGGACTGGGAATCCCCCCCCTTGTATCAACCTCCTGCGAGGCGTCAACGAAGAGGGGGAGTAGAGGGGAGAATAACTTCTCCCCAAACTTTCCTTTCTTGACGTCGGCTACCCCCCAATTTAAGGGGGAAACAGCCTCGGTATATGTATGTACTAAATAATTAATCTTTTGGTTAGGTCTTAGCTTATTTTATTTTTAGAACACTGGATACTAAAATACTTCGTAAGGAATATTTCACAGATCTATTTTTGGCGGGCCACAAGTGGAAGGTCCGCTCACCCACAAGGGTGAACATCCAACAAAAAAAAAAGATCTATTTTTTTTTCACTATTATAAATTATCATACTCTTAAAATCTGGGGCCCCCTTTCTCTCTAAAAAAAAAAAAGTTAAACTCTATAAGTCCAGCCACTGAAGGAACAAATCCAACTCCACTTGGTACCTGCCCTAAGCCCTGGTCAATGAAGAGGGTTGATGTAAGTTATGCCATTCGGGTGTAGAACTTTAATCCGATACTAACACAAGTTTAAAGGAGGTTTGTGGGAGACAGCGACCTCATATGAGCATGGAAAATGATGTTGACAAAGAAGAACATCTACAGAATTATACGGGATTAACTGGATTGGATTCGGTTTTACCTCATGAACTCCCCTTTCTACTAAGGGCTAGGACGATTGCCTTCTTACGAAGGACTTGTTTTGGCAGATGTAATCGCTACCCTGAGTGTATGCCCTTACTAACCTCAGTCCGCGACGGATTATTATTAATACTTTTGCTTTTAGGGCAAAACTGGTTCTTTCAATCGCTCTGTATTCGGTACTTAGATTTTTATCTTTAAAATTCGTACATTATATAACTTTTTTTTCTCACTTTCAACGTCTTCTCCCTCTCTGATTTTTTTTTAGTTGATATCCACGTTAAAAAAAAAAATATTCATATACCAAAGGGAAGGGATATAAAAAAAAAAAAACTGAAAAACTGACAATAAAGTCATTTTGTTTTTGATGAAAAACAAGGTTAACGTTGAAGCTGAATCTCTCTCTCTCTCTCTCTCTCTCTCTCTCTCTCTCTCTCTCTCTCTCTCTCTCTCTCTCTCTCTCTCTCTCTCTCTCTCTCAAAGAGGAAATGATTTATAGTTAATATCTTTTCTTCCCCGTTTTCGTACTGAGAAAGAAATCGTTATATATTCTGTAGCTCTGTTGCCTAGAATTGTTCTATTTTTCATGACCTGCGATTTTGACCATATGTATTTTCCATAGAAAAAATATTCTTGAACCACTAAATAATATATCTTTATCCCACTGACTTACTTTCCACCCGTCTTCTGACCTGAACATTGAAGATCTTTTTAGAAAAATGGTGCAATGTGTGCACTTCTCACTTCTCATAAATATAAATATCACCCATTCTCACACTCTTCCATTCCTAAAGATCACCCACTCATCCATCCATTCATCCATGGATACACTCGATCATTTATTTATTGATTTATTTTATTGTATGGACTATTGTGTATTGTACTGGAGAATAATGAATGATATTCTTCATTTATTTATTTTTCTGCATACTCATAATTTGTTCTGAGGTCTTGGGCCCGATTTCTTAAACAATGTAAACTAACTAAATAATGTAAGCTAACTAGCTGGAGACACACAAATGGATTTCATAAACACATCTGACGCTGTTCTGTGTATGGCTAGGATCCCGTAAGGAATCCTAGCCTTACACAGAGCTTTGGGCTCTTTCCCGTTAACACAATTAGGTAATCACAGAACCGCGTACGGGATCCTAGTCATACACAGAACCGCGTCAGATGCGTTTATGGAACCCATGTACTTAAAAATCAATATTAGTGGCACTAAGTATCATATTCAAAAAGTCACTGGAGTCAGGGGAGATTCCAAGATGCTGGAAACAAGCGAACGTTATTCCTATCTTCAAAAAGGGAAGGAAGGATACGGATAGACCAGTTTCCTTGACCCGCATAGTTTGCAAAGTTGTGGAGAAACTACTCAGGAAACATATCTCTCTTCACTTGGAATCCTTCAACTTTTTGTCAGTGAGACAACATGGCTTCAGAGACGGTAGATCAACAGTAACAAAATTATTAGACTTTTATGATGAGGTAAGCCGAATCTTACAGGAAAGAGAGGGCTCGGCAGATTGCATATTCCTAGACTTTCAGAAAATATTTGACACTGTCCCACATGGGAGATTTATTAAGAAGCTGCAAGAAATGGCTAGAATAGGTGGAAATGTCTTGGATATGGATAAAAACTTACTTAGAAGGAAGGGAACAGAGGGTTAGAGTAAGGCACCCAGTGTCTGAATGGAGAAGAGTTAGTAGTGGAGTTCCAGAGGGTTCAGTTTTAGGCCCACTTTTGTTCCTTGTATATGTAAATGACCTACACGAGTCTGTAAATTCATTCATGAATATGTTTGCAAATTATGTAAAGGTTGTAAAGAAAGTAAGAAACGAGACCAATGGTAGAGAACTTCAGTAAGATCTAATAATCTGCATGAGTGGTAAGAAAAGTGGCTAATGAAATTCAATACTTCAAAAAGTAAGGCAATCAAAATGGGTACAAGTTCAAGAAGGCCCAAGCTTGACTACTCAGTGACAGGAGTACAACTTCAAGAGACAGAAAATGAGAGAGATCTAAGAGTAAACGTACTGGCAGATTTGTCTCCAGAAATACATATAAATGGTATAGTAAGGGAAGCACATGGTTTCTAAGCAAATATAAGGGTAGTTTTCAGGCACATGGTCAAGGAAATGTTCAGAAATACTTATGTCACTCTTATGAGGCCAAAACTTGAATATGCAGCCCCCTTTTGAAATTCGCACTTAAAAAAGCACGTAGTTAAGCTTTAAAAAGTTCAAAGACATGCCACGAAACTGGTGCAAGAAATACGCAATCTCAGTTATGATGAGAGGCTGAGGGAATTAGACTTACTGCCAATCGAAGCTAGAAGATTGAGGAAAGATATGGTGACAGTCTTTAAATTCCTTCATGGTTATGATAGAGTGGATAGGAATCGATAATTTAATATGGCTGGCAATAGAACTAGAGGTCATAATTTGAAGCTTCGTAAGAAAACTTCTTTGCAGGATGTAAAGAAGTCCTTATTTTAGTGTAAAAGACGTTGATAATTGAAATTCGCTAAGCGAGGAGGTAGTAAATGCTAACTCAATCCACAGTTTTAAGGTCAAGTATGATAAGTATCACGAAGTACAGAATGGAAACAAGCAAACGTGATACCTATCTTCAAAAAGGGAAGGAGGGATACGGCTCTAAACTATAGACCACTTTCCTTGACCAACATAGTTTGCAAATTTAAGGAGAAACTACTAAGGAAACATATCTCTCTTCACTTGGAATCCTTCAACTTTTTGTAAGTGAGACAACATGGCTTCAGAGAAGGTAGATCAACAGTAACAAACTTATTAGAATTTTATGATGAGGTAAGCCGAATCTTACAGGAAAGAGAAGGTTGGGCAGAGTGCATATTCATAGACTTTCAGAAAGCATTTAATACAATTCCACACGGGAGACTTGTTAAGAAGCTGCAAGCAATGGCTAGAGTAGGTGGAAATGTCTTGGAATGGATAAAAACTTATTTAGAAGGAAGAGAACAGAGGGTTAGGGTAAGATACTTAGTGTTTGAATGGAGAAGAGTTAGTAGTGGAGTTCCAGAGGGTTCAGTTTTAGGCCCACTCTTGTTCCTTGTATATGTAAATGACCTACCAGAGGCTGTAAATTCATTCATGAATACGTTTGCAGATGATGCAAAGATTGTGAAGAAAGTAAGAAACTAGACCAGTGGTAGAGAACTTCAGGAAGATCTAAATAGTCTGCATGAGTGGACAGAAAAGTGGCTAATGAAATTCAATACTTCAAAATGCATGGTAATGAGAATGGGTACAAGTGCAAGAAGGCCCAAGCTTGACTACTCGGTGCCAGAGTACAACTTCAAGAGACAGAAAATGAGAGAGATCTAGGAGTAAAGATACTGGCAGATTTATCTCCAGAAATACATATAAACGTCATGGTAAGGGCAGCATATTCTTTATTATCAAATGTAAGGGTAGCCTTTAGGCAGATGGACAAGGATATGTTCAGAAATATTTATGTAGCCTATGTGAGGCCAAAACTTGAATATGTAGCCCACTTTTGGAATCCGCACTTGAAAAAGCACATAGCTAAGCTTGAAAAAGTTCAGGGACATGCCACGAAACTGTCGCCAGAAATACACAATTTCAGTTATGACGAGAGACATAGGGAATTAGACTTACCACCACTTGATGCTAAAAGATTGAGGGGGGATATGGTGACAGTCCTTAAATTCCTTCATGGTTATGATAGAGTGGATAGGGATCGATATTTTGATATGGCTGGCTCGAGAACTAGAGGTCATAGTTTGAAGCTTCGTAAGAAAACTCCTTTGCAGGATGTAAGGAAGTACTTTTACAGTGTAAGAGTAGTTGATAATTGGAATTCGCTAAGCCAGGAGGTCGTTAGTGCTAACTCAATCCATACTTTTAAAGAGAATTATGATAAGTGTATATATATATATATATATATATATATATATATATATATATATATATATATATATATATATATATATATATATATATATATATATATATATATATATATATATATAACAAGCAAAAATAT
>JAXCGZ010021442.1:0-47161 GCA_037179515.1 Halocaridina rubra
ATAATAATAATAATAATAATAATAATAATATCTACGGAAAATTTTGGAATAGACATCATGAAAGTAATGCAGAGGTACAGTATATTAAAACCCAGCAGAGAATTGGATATTCATTTCACATCTTTTATAATCCCTTCACATCTGACAGGTCATTAGACTCTCCATCTCTGTTTCTCTTTACTTTATGTATTCTTTGTGCCCAGGCCCGATAAAGGCTGATTTATTTATTTATTTTTTTGGCCCAGCCTGGTGTCACAATCATTTTTTTTTTTTTTTTTAAATAAATATGGTGCCCTTACTTCGCGGTTTTTCACCTATCGCGGCCGGTCCCGGAACTGAACCCTTGCGATAAACGAGGGAGCAATACAGTGTTCCTTCCATTATTGCGAGGGTTCGGTTCCGGGACCCGGTGCGAGACAGGAAAACCGCGGAGTAGGATCAGCCTATATGTACATAGATATTTTTATTTATTTTTACACCGTATAAACTGTATAAACCCTCCCTGTACTGTTAACAAACCACCCTTTACTTTATAAATAACAGCATGCAAGCGTAAATTTATATGACATACTCATGTACATAGGTATTTTACAATTATTTTTACGTTTACTGTATAAACCCTCCCTGCACTGTTAAAAAACCACCCTTTACTTTATAAATAACAGCATGCAACGTAAATATATATGTACGTGATAGGTAAACATACCTTATCTGTTATGGTTAACATTTTCCTTTGCCACTTAGGCTCACTACAAGAAGCCTTTGAAGATGAAGGATGCTTGGGAGGCATTGCAAAGGATAAAATATGCGAGTAAAAAAATCACAAGCAAAACGTATTGATAAGCACAACGTGAACGGCGCACACGTGAGTTAGACTGAACGAGCCTTTGTCCGAAACGCTGACAGCGGTATAAATTACAGTATGCAACGTAAATTTATATGTACGTGATAGGTAAACTTACCTTATCTGTTATGGTTAACATTTTCCTTTGCCGCTTAGGCTCACTACAAGAAGCCTTAGAAGATGAAGGATGCTTGGGAGGCATTGCAAAGGTTAAAATATGCGAGTAAAAAAATCACAAGCAAAACGTATTAATAAGCAGAACGTGAACGGCGCACACGTGAGTTAGACTGAACGAGTCTTTGTCCGAAACGCTGATAGCGCTATCATATTTTACATGTTGCAATACTGTTAGTACTTATGTTTTTTACTATTTTTTACTGTTTTATTATTCTTAGGTTAAGAAATACGTTTTTTTATCAATAAAATCATGAAACTACTGGAAATATAAATATATATGCTAGCTCACGTAGCTGCGACCCCAATACATTGCACGCTATCGGACACTATTTCGCATGATGCAATACTGTGAGTTATACTGTACGTACGTATATCTAAATTTATGTTATTTAATATTTTTTACTGTTTTATTATTTGTAGGCTGGGAAATAATTTTTTTTTATCAGTTAGATAATGAAATATGTTTTTTTCAATAAAAAAATTAAAATGCTAAAATTTTTTATATTTTTAATATTTTAATATTTTTGCATATACCCCAAAAGAAAAAAAATTGCCAAAAAAACCATGGTACAGTGAAAACGCGAGCCAAGAAACGCGATCCAGCGAAGGATCACTGTGTATATATATATATATATATATATATATATATATATATATATATATATATATATATATATATATATATATATATATATATATATATATATATATATATATATATATATATATATATATATACAGGGGGTCCTCGTATAACTCGTTCCAAGTTACGCAGAGGCCAATAAATAATTAATAAATTAATTTTTTTATCTAGCTGGGTGCGGAAAATTCAAACCACGCACACTGAACAGTTTGTGAGCTCGGCAGAGAAATACAGAGCTAGCAGGACTATTGCATTTTATCAAGTTAATGAATTTATTTATATATTTGTTTATACATTTGGTTATATTAAAGGATTATATTTAATATAAAAAAAAATGTAAAGAAGATTTTATTTGAAATACACACGAATACACAGTTAGCAGCACAGCTGTATTCGTATTTATCAAGTTAATGGATTTAATTATTTATTTGTTTATATGTTTGGTTATACTGAAGGATTATATTGAATAAAAAAAACAGACAAACACATAGCTGTAAATAAAATTTTATTCGAAATAGTTTTTCGAGCGTAGTGTAAGAATATGGTGTCACGTGGCATTAGTAGAGGAAGCAGAACCACCGCTCATTTTATTGCTGCCCGCCATATTGTGATTAGTGTTTTAGTCTGTTCTCTCATTGTATTTGCTCGTTTCTAACATTATTATGCCTCCCAAGCGTGTTTGTGATAGTTCTGATGGTAGTGCTACAAAGAAAAGAAAAGCCATCACCATGCAAATTAAAACTGAAGTAGTAAGCCATGCTGAAAATGAGAATCTTCTACAAACTTTGGCCGCAATCTCGGATTAGCCCGTACGGCCGAATGGCCACTATCATCAAAGCCAAAGATCTCATCCGTGACCAAGTGAAAGGTTTGACTCCTATGAGGTCTACTGTGATCACTAGGCAACGCAGTCACCTTATGTTCGAGATGGAGAGATTGCTAGTGCTTTGGCTTGAAGACCAAAATCGATGATGTATCCCAATAAGCCTTATTCTTATAGAGGAAACACCTAAAATATTGTTCGAAGACTTGAAAAGAGAAAAGAGCGGAGGCAGTGTAGGTGTGAGTTGTGGCTAAAAGGGTTTGGTTTCATCGCTTTAAGGCTCGTGCTAATTAGCATAATATAAGAGAGCATGGTGAAGTTGCTAGCGGTGATGAGGAAACAACAAAAATGTTTCCTATTGCTTTGGCTGAGATAATAAGGGAGGGGGGGTTACCGTGCCAAACAGGTAATCAACGTGGATGAGACTGGCTTATTCTGGAAGTGCATGCCTAGTCGCATATACATCTCCAAGGAGGAGGAGACAGCACCAGGCCATAAAATTAGCAAGGAAAGACTGACTTTGCTTTTGGGGGCTAATACTGCTGGAGACTGTAAGCTTGTTGGTTTATTTGGAAGAAAACTCAAGGCACTCAAGGTGTTTGGAGGGGTCAACTGCCAGTTATCTGGAAGTCAGACAAGAAGGCCTGGATAACCCTTCAAATATTTGAGGACTGGTTAAGTAATCATTTTATCCCAGAAGCGGAGAGGTACTGTACTTCTAAGGGTCTGCCCTTTAAGGTGTTACTGACCCTGGACATTGCCCTTGGTTAACATGCCCAGGATTACTTTTATCCTAATGTAAAGGTTGTTTAAATTCCACCTAATACCGCTTCCCCGTTACAGCCAGTGGAGCAGGGGGCCAATGCCTCTTTCAAGGCCTACTACCTCTGAAGAACAATTGCCATGGCTCTCTGAAAAGTTTAAGAATCTGACTCTCAAGGACTTCTGGAAGTCATACAGTATTCTTCATCCTGTGAAGAATATTGGTGATGCTTGGAAGGAAGTAATGCACACCAACTTGAATGGGGTATGGAAAGAAGCATGCCCCTATTTTGTGAATGAACTGCGAGGTTTTGAGGAGACAGTTGAGGCTGTAATCAAGAATGCAGTTGTCATGATTAAGGAGCTCAAGTTAAATGTTGAGGCTAATGACTTAAAAGAGCTCCTGGAATCTCATGGCGAGAAGTTATCTACTGGGGATCTCATTCAACTGATAAAGCAAATGACTGAGGAGGAGGAAGAACTACCAAGCCCAAAGCCCAAGAGATTCACAACCAAGGAATTGGAAGAAATGTTTACCTTGGCAGAGGAACTGTTGGCAAAGATCGAGGCTCAGGATCCCAACGTAGCCAGGTACAACAAGATCTATAGACTCACCAGCCCTAGTACCTCCATTATGTTCTTTTGCCTCTCCAGACTCCTCTGCCCCAGTCTCCTCAGCACCTGCCTCTCCAACATTCACCTCCCAATAAGCCAGTCTCTCCCTCCCTTGCAATGCCCCTTCCAGTGTGCAAGCTGACCACGTGAGTAAAGGTAAGCAATAAAGCACTGTACTGTAGTGTATTTTCACTATTGATACATTCTAAAGGTAAGCAATATTTATAAGTTTAGCTTGAGTATTTTTTATCATAGATAAAGAATTTATATTATTTTCATATGTATTAAATTATTTATTTTTGACATACTTGGGGGACCTAGGTTCGAATTTAGTTTTTCTGACTTACGTTGACATCTGACTAAAGTCAGCTGTTAGGAACGGAACCATGACGTTAAATGACGACCCCGTGTGCATATATATAAATATAAATTGATAAATACCTTGTTCCTTTTATACGCGATTTTTTTATCCGCGAAATTGCAATAACGCCCCCCAAAAATAATAGTAAAAAAACTCGATTTCGCGAATAATGCCCCCCCCCATTTTTTTTTTCACCAGGATGGACCAAAAAATTATAAAATAAAACAGCCTTTATCAGGCTGTAAAGAGAAACAGATGGAGAGTGTAATGACCTGTCAGATGTGAAGGGATTATAAAAGATGCTTAATGAATATCCAGCTCTCTGCTGAGTTTTAATATACCTCTGCATTACTTTCATGATGTCTATTCCAAAAATTCTCCTTATATCTTATTGTTAATATTATTATTATTATTATTTTTAGCAAATTTTCCTTTGATGATGATTGTGGAGATTATTATTATTATTATTATTATTATTATTATTACGAATTTGTAATTAAACCATTATTTTTACAATAAATAATGTAGTTTTGGTTGAATGAACAAGAGTTAATTAAAGATCTCTCTCTCTCTCTCTCTCTCTCTCTCTCTCTCTCTCTCTCTCTCTCTCTCTCTCTCTCTCTCTCTCTCTCTCTCTCTCTCTCTCCAACATTCTATTCTACCCAATAGGGTGGGTGTATATATAATGTATAATGATGATGATCTTTTCTTATCGTAATCCTCTTTGTACTGGTGGAAGAAGCCTCTGAGGGCACTTATTTACTTAAAAAAAAAAAAAAAAAATTTAATATAGTAAGTAAGCGCCCGCGGAGGCTTCTTCCACCAGTACAAAGAGGATTACGATAAGAAAAGATCATCATCATTATACATCATATATACACCCACCATACCTCTGTCATATGTCTATCTAATCTACATTTGAAGGTGTCTAAGGTATTGGCATTTATTATCCTACTAGGAATACTCTATGGTATTACCAAGCCAGTTTTCACCAATTTCCCTTCTGAACCTAAATTTATCAAGATTAAATCCATTACCCATTACGAGTTCTGGTTTGATCATGAATTTTTAAAACTTTATTAATATCACCTTTTCTAATCCCTTTAAACCATTTATACACCTCAATCATATCCCCCCTAACTCTGTGCCTCTCTAGAGAATGTAGATTAAGTTTTTTAATCTGTCATATGGTAGATTTAGGCATTGCATACTTAAGTTTTTGTTTTGTTTTTTAGTCTTGCTTTGGTTATTTATAATTCTTATTTTATCTTTGTATAAATTTGCAGATAGAGGTTCGTTCTCCTGCATCCTCCTCCTCTTCTACCACATAAGTTACTTGCTCACTGCCACCATGCATGTCCCAGTGTACTGTATAACTGTTGCCCACTGCATAATAGAGTAAAGTATAGTAATGTATGTTAATTTCTAGCTGTAAAGTGAATATGAATATCTTTTGTATACTCTTAAAAATAGATACAGGGCTTTCTGCTTTGCTATGTAATAATAAAATAAGTTTTTTACTTATCTTATATCTTTGGCATGCTGTGTCAATGTAAGGTTTGGAACGTATCTATGCCCTTTATCAATGTTTCCTATGGAAAATAACTTGTTTTTTCACGCGATTTTCCATTTACCCGACACTTCTGAGAACCTATCTAGGCGTTATTCTGAGAACTAGGTGTATGTATATATATATATATATATATATA
Organism: Halocaridina rubra; assembly: GCA_037179515.1. Classification (NCBI taxonomy): domain Eukaryota; kingdom Metazoa; phylum Arthropoda; class Malacostraca; order Decapoda; family Atyidae; genus Halocaridina; species Halocaridina rubra. The sequence goes on from JAXCGZ010021442.1 coordinate 5,935, forward strand.
TATATATATATATATATATATATATATATATATATACAGTGATCCTTCGCTGGATCGCGTTTCTTGGCTCGCGTTTCCACTGTACTATGGTTATTTTTTTTGGCAAATTATTACTTTATTTTTTGGGAATATGCAAAAATATTAAAATATTAAAAAAATAAAAATCTTCAGTATTTTCATTTTTATATAGAAAAAAAATTTCATTATTTAATTGATAATAAAAAATTCATTTCCCAGCCTACGAATAATAAGACAGTAAAAAATAGTAAAAAACATAAATTTAGATATATAACTCACAGTACAGGGTATTGCATCATGTCAAATAGTGTCCGATAGCGTACAATGTATTGGGGTCGCACCTAAGTGAGCAAGCATATACTGCATATTAAAGTTTCCAGTAGTTTCATGATTTTATTGATAAAAAAACGTATTTCTTAGCCTAAGAATAATAAAACAGTAAAAAATAGTAAAAAACATAAATACTAACAGTATTGCACCACGTAACATACGATACCGGTATCAGCGTTTCGGAAAACGTAAAGGCTCTCACCTACGTGACCGAGTGAATATTAAAATGTTCATCATTTTATTGATAAAACAAGTATTTCCTAGCCTAAGAACAATAAAACAGTAAAAAATAATAAAAAACATATATCCAAACAGTATTGCACCATGTAAAATACGATACCGGTATCAGCATTTCGGAAAACGAAAAGGCTCTCACCTAAGTGAGATAGTTCATGGAATGCTATTGGCTGAAAGGTTGGGAGACGACGAATTACAGAATTGTTTTTCTGTATGTTCTGTATCATGGGATCTGATTGCTTGTTTATTGCAGTTTGCTTTTCCCACCATTTTCCAATGTCTCGCCTCACTCGTTCAGTCTAACTCACGTGTGCGCCGTTCACGTTGTGCTTATTAATACGTTTTGCTTGTGATTGTGTTTTCACGTGTAATTTAAACTTTGCAATACCTCCCAAACATCCTTCATCTTCTAAGGCTTCTGATAGTCAGCCTAAGCGGCAAAGGAGGATGTTAACCATAGTAGATAAGGTGAAACTCTTAAATATGTTGAAAGAAGGAAAAAGGTTTACGGATGTCGGCCGCTATTTTGGTCTCAATGAATCTACTGTTCGCTACATCAAAAAGGACGAGGCAAAGATCAGGAAAACAGCGAGCATTTCTTTTGATAAGTCAGCGAAGAGGGTCGTAACATTGCTAGGAGGAGAAGGATTCAAAGATATGACTCATGAAGATGTGAATGAACTGATTGACTGCCACTCGCAGCCTTTGAGTGATGAAGACTTGGAAGAAATGACGAAATCAGCGAGCAAAGAAGAGGAAGAACTTCAGGAAACGCACAAAGAAATTGAAGAACCTGGCCTTATACTCGAACGTCTGGCAGCCATATATCAACATGTGAAAGCAGCCCAACAATCCTTTTTTTTTTTTTTTCTTTTTTTTCTTTTAAGAGAGTGACACCGGGACAGGCAGAAACTGCCCTCATCAACAAAGGCCCGGGCACGAGAAAATACCAAGATGAAGGAAAAGAAAAAGGTTAAGGGCAAGGCAAATATGAGGTAATGGCACACAAAGGAAAACGACAGAAAAAAACAGTCAAAGTAAAGAGGACCCAGAGATATGGAGGACTAGGCTCTGAGATGACGATAGATCTGCTTTTTGAAGGATGAAAGGTCATAAGAATTAGGAAAGACAGAAGGAGGAAGAGAGTTCCAGTCTGGAGGTAGATGGGAAGAAGCAGTCGCTGCACCGAACAATCCGCGAGCTACAAATCTCCACACAGTACCTGTGAGATGAGGCCGCTTGGCGAGTGTTACGCAGCCTCGGCAGTGGAGGAGGGATGCAACTCGCCAACTCATCAGAGCAGCGATGGAAGTAGTAGCGATAGAAAAGCGAAAGGGAAGATACCTTACGGCGAAGAGAGAGAGAATCCAGGTTAGAAGTAAGAGAAGGATCATTAATGAGTCTGACTGCCTTAGATTCAACCCTATCAAGAAGATAAGTAAAGGAAGAAGCACCCCAGATGAGTGAGCAGTATTCCAAGCAGGGGCGGATAAGACCTTTGTAAATTTTAAGTAACTGCAATGAGGAAACGAAACAAAACCCCCAATTTTTTGGATGAAGATTTAGAAATTTGGATTATGTGATTCCTCCAAGACAAGTTAGAGGCTATATGGATTCCTAATATATTGATAGAGTTAAGAGGGTAAATTTCATTAGTTTCGAAGACAATAGGGTTACCAGGAGGAGAAGAAGATAAAGAGATAGCCAGAAACTGTGTCTTCGAGGCACTGAATTTAACTAAATTTTGAGTGCCCCATTCAGATACTCTCTGCAAATCGGAGTTAAGAGTAGAAGAGAGAGTGATACGAGATTGATTACGAGTAACAGATGAAGGTTGTGAAGAAAAGGCAGAGGAAAAGTGAAGGGTAGAATCATCGGCAAAGGCATGAAGAAGAGAGGAAGATGGGGATTGTAGAAGATCATTAATGAAGAGAAGGAAGAGAGCAGGTAAAAGAGCAGAGCCCTGTGGAACACCACTGGAAACAGAGAAAGGGCTAGATGTCGCGCCATCAACAACTACAGATATAGAACGGTCAGTAAGAAAACTGGAAATCAGAGAACAGAAAGAAGGGGTAAAGCCATAGGCAGGGAGTTTGGCCAACAGAGCCTTGTGCCACACTCTGTCAAAAGACTTAGAGATATCAAGGGCGACGACAAAGGATTCCCCATAGTTCCTCAGAGAAGATGACCATACATGAGTAAGATAGGACAGGAGATCACCAGTGGATCTTGCCTTGCGGAAGCCGTACTGGTGATCAGAGATAAGTGAGTTAGATTCAAGGCGTTTCAAGAAGTGAGCATTGAGCAAAGTTTCGAAAACTTTAGCAATAAAGGAGGTTAGAGCAATAGGTCGGTAGTTAGAAGGAATAGAGCGGTCACCCTTCTTAGGAACAGGTTGAACTAGAGCATGCTTCCAAGATGAAGGATAGATACTGGTTGACAGAATGAGGCGAAAAAGACGGCAAAGCACGGGAGCCAGTTCATCTGCAAACTCCTTAAGGAACCTTGCAGGGATACCATCGGGACCAGATGCCTTGTTTGTCTTTAGTGAGCGAAGAACCTTATGAACTTTGCGTGAAGAAAGGATAAGGGAGGGCATAGGGTTAGAGAGGGGAAAAGACTGAGGAACAGGTGCGCTGGAATCGTTGATAGAAGAGTTGGCAGAAAAATGAGAGCCAAAGAGAGTGGTTTTGTCAGTGGGAGAGCAAGCTATAGAACCATCAGAACGAATGAGAGGGGGAAAGCTTGAGTTACAGAAGTTTTTGGAGAGGTTTTTGGCTAAGGACCAGAAGCATTTGTCTGTGGGAGAGGAGTTAAGGTCATCAACTTTCCTTCTTATAAAGGAAGCCTTATAAAGGAATAAGACAATAATATGGTTCGTTCGGTGACTTCTGTAATTTTCTCGACACTGCCATGATTCCTTACCATACCATCTTCCAACAAAAGAAGAAACAGCGACAGCAACTCCCCATTACCATGTTCTTCTCCCCCAAAAAGCAGCCGTAAAGCTTTTATTGGCTGTGAAATAATTTCCTCTGGGGTCAAGAAACATCATCATCACCTCATTCACGGTAAGTTTACCTATCACGTACATATAAATGTACGTTGCATGCTGTTATTATTTATAATGTAAAGGGTGTTTTTTTAACAGTGCAGGGAGGGTTTATACAGTACGTAAACGTAAAAATAATTGTAAAATACCTATGTACATGAGTATGTCATGTAATTACCACTTCATTCACCGTAATTTTATCTATCACTTTCATATAAATTTACGTTGCATGCTGTTATTTATAAAGTAAAGGGTGTTTTTTTAACAGTGCAGGGAGGGATTATACAGTACGTAAATGTAAAAATAATTTTAAAATACATATGTACATGAGTATGTCATGTAATTACCACTTCATTCACCGTAATTTTATCTATCACTTTCATATAAATTTACGTTGCATGCTGTTATTTATGAAGTAAAGGGTGGTTTGTTAACAGTACAGGGAGGGTTTATACACTGTAAACGTAAAAATAAATTAAAATATCTATGTACATATAGGCTGAGCCTGCGATTTTCCTGTCTCGCGCTGGGTCCCGGAACCGAACCATCGCGATAATGGAAAGAACACTGTATATACAGTGTTCCCTCCCTGTATCGCTTTTCTTGGTTCGCGTTTTCACTGCATAGCGTTTTTTTTTTTTTTTTTTATAAAGTTGTGGGCAACATTACTTTTGGCCTGCCATTAATGATTGTTTTAATGGTTTTTGGGTGTGTGATTTCTTTAATGAGGTAGGTTAGGTATTATTATTATTATTATTATATGCACAGGAAATATGTGCCGGTAAAAAGATGTGTGTCATCTGTATGATTCAGTATATGGGCGAAGCTATGGGCAAAGGAGTAGCAGGAGCTTGTGGTGCGAGGCAAGGGGAGTATGCTGTCGCCAGCAGGAGGAACAAAATAGACCAAGTTCTCAACACGATTGGAGATACCACCTGTGCTGTAAGTACTGATATAGGCCTCATATATATATATGTGTATGTGTATATATATATATATATATATATATATATATATATATATATATATATATATATATATATATATATATATATAATATATATATATATTATATATATATATATATATATATATTATATATATATATATATATATATATGTATATGTATGTGTATATATGTGATTCCCTAATTGTGATTACCTAATTGTGTTTACGGGAAAGAGCCCAAAGCTCGTATCTTCCCGTCTCCTGATCGGTTCCATTTTAGAATTAGTGATACTTATCATACCTGTCCTTAAAACTATGGATTGAGATAGCATTAACTACCTCCTCGCTTAGCCAATTCCAATTATCAACTACTCTTACACTGAAAAAGTATTTCCTTACATCCTGCAAAGAAGTTTTCTTACCAAGCTTCAAACTATGACCTCTAGTTCTAGAGCCAGCCATATCAAAATATCGATCCCTATCCACTCTATCATAACCATGAAGGAATTTAAAGACTGTCACCATATCCCCCCTCACTCTTCTAGCTTCGAGTGATGGTAAGTCTAATTCCCTCAGACTCTCATCATAACTGAGATTGCGTATTTCTGGCACCAGTTTCGTGGCATGTCTTTGAACTTTTTCAAGCTTAGCTATGTGCTTTTTCAAGTGCGGATTCCAAAAGGGGGCTGCATATTCGGGTTTTGGCCTCACATAGGTTACATAAATATTTCTGAACATTTCCTTGTCCATGTGCCTGAAGGCTACCCTTACATTTGATAAGAATGCATATGCTGCCCTTACTATGCCATTTATATGTATTTCTGGAGACAAATCTGCCAGTATGTTTACTCCTAGATCTCTCTCATTTTCTGTCTCTTGAAGTTGTACTCCAGCCACCGAGTAGTCAAGCTTGGGCCTTCTTGCACTTGTACCCATTCTCATTACCTTACATTTTGAAGTATTGAATTTCATTAGCCACTTTTCTGACCACTCATGCAGATTATTTAGATCCTCCTGAAGTTCTCTGCCATTGTTCTCGTTTTTTACTTTCTTCACAATCTTTGCATCATCTGCAAACATATTCATGAATGAATTTACAGACTATGGTAGGTCATTTACATATACAAGGAACAAAAGTGGCCCTAAAACTGAACCCTGTGGAACTCCACTACTAACTCTTCTCCATTCAGACACTGAGTGTCTTACTCTAACCTCTGTTCCCTTCCTTCTAAGTAAGTTTTTATCCATTCCCAAACATTTCCACCTATTCAAGCCATTGATTGCAGCTTCCTAATAAGTCTCCCATGTATATATATATATATATATATATATATATATATATATATATATATATATATATATATATATATATATATATATATATATATAATATATATGTGCCCTGTGGGGCGGGCACAATATCAAAGAATAGCCTCACCGTATTCCCTGCGTGTCGTAAAAGGCGACTAGAAGTGGACGGGGCGGGGGGACTAGGAATCCCCCCCCTTGTATCAACCTCCTGCGAGACATCAAAGAAGAAGGGGAGTAGAGGGGAGAATAACTTCTCCCCAAACTTTCCCTTCTTGATGTTGGCTACCCCCCAATTTAAGGGGGAAACAGCCAAGGTATATGTATGTATGTATTATTTTATTTTATGGGTATACGCAAAAACATTAAAATATTGAAAAAATAGAAATTTTCAGTATTTTAATTTTTTTATTGAAAAAAAAATTTCAATATTTAATTGATAAAAAAAAAATTATTTCCTAGCCTACGAATAATAAAACAGTAAAAAACATAAATTTAGATATACGTACGTACAGTATAACTCACAGTATTGCATCATGCGAAATAGTGTCCGATAGCGTACAATGTATTGGGGTCACAGCTACGTGAGCTAGCATATATATTTATATTTCCAGTAGTTTCATGATTTTATTGATAAAAAAAAAAGTATTTCCTAGCCCAAGAATAATAAAACAGTAAAAAATAGTAAAAAAACATAAATACTAACAGTATTGAAACATGTAAAATACAATACCGCTATCAGCGTTTCTGACAAAGGCTTGTTCAGTCTAACTCACGTGTGCGCCGTTCACGTTGTGTTATTAAACGTTTTGCTTGTGTCCGATAGCGTACAATGTATTGGGGTCGCAGCTACGTGAGTTAGCATATATATTTATATTTCCAGTAATTTCATGATTTTATTGATAAAAAAAACCTATTTCTTAGCCTAAGAATAATAAAACAGTAAAAAATAGTAAAAAACATAAATACTAACAGTATTGCAACATGTAAAATACGATACCGCTATCAGCGTTTCGGACAAAGGCTTCCACCATCTTCCATTGTCTCACCTCACTCGTGTGCGCCGTTCACGTTGTGCTTGTTAATACGATTTGCTTGTGATTTTTTTACTCGTATATTTTAACCTTTGCAATGCCTCCCAAGCATCCTTCATCTTCTAAGGCTTCTTGTAGTGAGCCTAAGCGGCAAAGGAAAATGTTAACCATAACAGATAAGGTAAGTTTACCTATCACGTACATATAAATTTACCTTGCATGCTGTTATTTATAAAGTAAAGGGTGGTTTTTTAACAGTGCAGGGAGGGTTTATACAGTAAACGTAAAAATAATTGTAAAATACCTATGTACATGAGAATGTCATATAAATTTACGCTTGCATGCTGTTATTTATGAAGTAAAGGGTGGTATGTTAACAGCTGAGGGAGGGTTTATACAGTGTAAACGTAAAAATAAATTAAAATATCTATGTACATATAGGCTGATCCTACTCCGCGGTTTTCCTGGTTCGCGCCGGGTCCCGGAACCGAACTACTGCGATAAGGGGGGAATACTGTATATATATATATATATATATATATATATATATATATATATATATATATATATATATATATATATATATATATATATATATATATATATATATATATATATATATATATATATATATATATATATATATATATAATATTAATAACACTGAACTGTTAACATACAGTCTAAAATGGAAGGAAAAGGCCATTAAATAAAACAACGGAAAAAAAAAAAATAAATAAATAAATATATATATATATATATATATATATATATATATATATATATATATATATATATATATATATATATATATATATATATATATATATATATATATATATATATATATATATAAAGTACTTATTAATTTCGTGACCTAAGCTGGTCATCTTCTCAAAGTACTTTGAGAAGGTGACCAGCTTAGGTCACGAAATCAATAAGTACTTTATATGTATATATATATTTTCGTTTGTTTTATTTAATGGGCTTTTCCTTCCATATATATATATATATATACTATATATATATATATATATATATATATATATATATACTATATATATATATATATACTATATATATATAATATATATATATATATATATATATACAGTGATCCCCCGCTGTATCACATTTTTGGGTTTGCGTTTTCACTGTATCGCGGATTTGTTTTGGCAAAAAAATAAAAAAAAAAATAAATAAATAAATATTTTTTTTTTTTTTTAAAGATTATTGTGACACCAGGATGGGCCAAAAAATTATAAAATAAAACAGACTTTATCAGGATGTAAAGAGAAACAGAGATGGAGAGTGTAATGACCTGTCAGATGTGAAGGGATTATAAAAGATGTGTAATGGATATCCAGCTCTCTGCTCGGTTTTTAATATACCCTCTGCATTACTTTCATGATGTTTATTTCCAATAATTCTTCTTAGATCTTATTATTATTATTATTATTATTATTATTATTATTATTATTATTATTATTATTATTGGCAACAATAATTTTCCTTTGATGATGATTGTGGGAGATTAATCATCATCATTATTATTATTATTAAGGGCTCATCATTGTTTGTACATCTGTTGGTTTATTTACTTTTAATAACTGTGTGAAGTGCCCCTCCCTAGTTGGCTGGGACAAAGAGAGTGTGGGGGGTTGGGTAGAATAGAAGAGAGAGAGAGAGAGAGAGAGAGAGAGAGAGAGAGAGAGAGAGAGAGAGAGAGAGGAGAGAGAGAGAGAGAGAGAGAGAGAGAGAGAGAGAGAGAGAGAGAGGAGAGGAGAGAGGAGAGAGAGAGAGAGAGAGAGAGAGAGAGAGAGAGAGAGAGAGAGAGAGAGAGAGAGAGAGAGAGAGAGAGAGAGAGAGAGAGAGAGGAGAGAGAGAGAGAGAGAGAGAGAGAGAGAGAGAGAGAGAGAGAGAGAGAGAGAGAGAGAGAGAGAGAGAGAGAGAGAGAGAGAATCTTTACGTAACTCTTGTTCATTCAACCAAAACTGCCTTATTTATAGTAAAAATAATGGCTTAATTACGGAATTCGTAATAATAATAATGATAATAATAATAATAATAATAATAATAATAATTATAATAATAATCTCCCCAATCATCATCAAAGGAAAATTATTGTTTCTCTTTACAGTCTGACAAAGGCTGTTTTATTTTATCATTTTTGGCCTGTCCTGGTGTCATAAGCATCTTAAAAAAAAAAAAAAAGGTGGTCCTACTTCGCGGTTTTCTTGTCTCGCGTCAGGTCCTGGAACCGAACTACCGCAATAAGGGGGTGATTACTGTATGTATATATATATATATATATATATATATATATATATATATATATATATATATATATATATATATATATATATATATATATATATATATATATATATATATATATATATATATATATATACAGTGGTACCTCTAGTTACAAACTCATCCGCTCCTTAACCCCATTTGTGAGTCGAAATGTTCGTAATTCAGAACAATTTTATCCATTAAAATTAATGTAAATCCAATTAATCTGTTCCCCAGCCCCAGAAATATACCTTTTTAAGTTTTTTTTTAGGGGTTTCTATATTATTAAAATAAATAATACACCTGTAATATGTTAATTATATAAATTATAGAAAGAAATTCTACTCTACTAAAATAAAACATGATACAGTACTGTATTTACCTTTGTGGTTGATTGATGCTGGCACATGTGGATGGTGGTGGGGGAGGAGGAGGCCTACTCCTTAGAAGGGAGTCCCCTTCCGTAAAAACATTAGGCAACTGTTCAGGTACAGACTGTATTTCATGTGTTTTCTCTCTACTTGTATATTCTCTTTTGGAAGGTGCTTCTCTGGCTGGTATTGGCAAAAGAAAACGATCCAGAGAAACTTGTTTTTTTCTTTGCTGATAAATTTTTTCTGAATGAGACATCACATTGTCATTTAAAATGGTTACTGCTCTGTTACTCACTCCACTTACTAAGAATTTCTTTAAACTTTTCACTTGCAACCTTTACCCTCTCATCCCCCTCCCCCACTGATTGCTCCTCTTGGATAGTCTTCACCTATTCACATTGCAACTCAATCAATTTTTCTATGGTGAGTTCTTGTTTGTGGTCCTCTACCAGCTCCTCCACATCCTCCTCGTTGACCTCCAAGCCCAAACTTTTGCCCGTGGCCACAATCTCATTCACTATGTTAACTGCTGTCTCCTCATTTAAACCCTCCAAGCCTCTATCAGCCACACAACTAGGCCAAAGTTTCCTCCAGGAGGACTGCAACGTGCGGTAAGAGACCTCCTTCCATGCCTTGTCAATGAGGCCTATTCAGAGGAGGATATTTAAGTGGTCTTTCCAGAATTCATGAAGTGTCAAATCCATGTCGTTGGAGACCTTGAAACACCAGGAAAAAAGACACTTCGCATACAGCTTCTTAATTTGAAATGACTTGCTGGTCCATAGGCTGGGGGAGAGGTGTGGTGTTTGGAGGCAGAAACTTGACTTTTATGAAGTGATACTCGATAGCAAGGTCTTCTTCCAAACCTGGAGGATGGGCAGGAGCATTGTCCATTATCAGAAGACACTTAAGGGACAAACCATTTTCTTGAAGATATTTCTTCACAGCTGGTGCAAAAATTTCTGTCAACCATTCTATGAATAGGATACGTGTTAGCCAAGCCTTGCTATTAGACCTCCACTTTACCAGAAGTGTAGCCTTTAGTACATAACTACGCTTTAGAATGCACGGACTTTCAGAATGGTAAACTAAAAGAGGCTTAATCTTGCAATTTACACTTGCAATAGTGCACAAAAAATGTGTCAGCCTGTCCCTCATTGGTTAGTGGCCAGGCAGTGACGTCTCCTCTTGGGTTATGTAGGTCCTTTTAGGCACTTTTTTTCCAAAACAGTACTGTTTCATCACAATTTTAAAACTTGCTACGAGATGTAACCTTCACTTTCGATAAATTTTGCGAATTCTAGCACATAGGCATCCGCAGACTTTTTGTCCTAACTTGTCGCCTCTCTATGCCTAACAACACTATGAATCCAAGTTTGTCGACAAAATTTTTCAAACCGGCCTCTACTTGCTTTAAATTCGTCAATATTAGCACCACTAGCACTTGGAGTGTTCACTTCTAAATCATGGTGTAACTATATAGCCTTCGCACACATTATAGCCTCACTAACACTATCTCCCGTAAACTTTATTTCATTAATGCAAACTAACAATAATTTACCTTTTCTCCTACCTGATACCTATGCTTCGTTAAAAAATTAACTCCTTTAGCCACATCAGCTGCCTTTAAGACCTTTTTATTCTTTAAAATAGTACAGTGGTCGATTTTGCCATGACATACTGCCTGGCAAGATCAGAAACACAAACACTGTTCTCATGTTTAGCTATTATTTCTTTAATCATTTTCCACTGTAATACACTTAAGCTTTTTAACGTTACCATCACAGTCACTTTTCACTTTCTTAGGAGCCATAATGAGGGCTAGCTTAAAGTGAAAACGAAAACCAACAAACAAACTTCACAGACCGGACACCAATGCAGAACTGAGAGCAAACATGCAGTCACCCAGGCAAACGTGGTTGCCCTGGCGGATGTGCGTGTATGCGCGTTCGTACCTCAAGGATTGTTCATGGGTTGATGCTAAATCTGTACGAAAATTGTATTCATAGGTCGACTTGTTTGTGGGTGGGGGCATTCGTAGGTGAATGTTCCACTGTATTCTATCTGGTTGCTGTGGTCATCAATATGGAAAGTTATGTAGTCATGTGTATTTTCCAAGACCTAAAATGCAGATTTTGTAAATGATTCCACTTATTTTTTATGTCACTATTAGTTCAAATTATGCAATGGACACAGAGTCTGCCTAGGGAATTAAGGCTGCATGCCCTTCCTATTACCGTACAGTGGGCTCGATCGCGGTTATGTCAATTCCCGAGCTGAGTATTTTAACCACTTGGCTACGATGGTCCAATAAAATGATCCCACTTTGTAATTTTCCTAAATGTGGCTCATGTAATTTGTTTGAACCATTCTTTTCTTTAGACAGATGTTACTAACTTATTATAACTAAGTTTGGGGTCTCTATCATTAATACTGTGATGAGACTTACTAATGGTTTCGGTTGTTTTAAGATGATGTTATTAATGTCATCTGCATATCACCTGTAAAATATTTAATCCAAAAACAAGCATACAAAAAGTTAAGTGAAATTATATTTTCATTTCTTTTCTGAAAAATCTCGTATTTATATATTTGGACAAGCAAATTAAAGATATAAATTCATAATATTTTCCTCGTGCTGATGTATCATGTGTTTATGCAAAAAAAAAAAAAAGCTGGAAAAAAAAAACGAGTTCCTTCTCTCCAATATCGTTTATATATGCACCTGCACAACCTGTAATGATTGTCATAAGGCTAAACGATTCACTTATTTATCCATTAGGATAGCAATGTATTAGTAATGGATCACATTGGGAGGCAGTGCAAAAAAAAACCCTAATCTTGAAGAATAATTCAACATATTCCATAAAGGTTGTAATTCAACAGAATATAGAACTGTGAAAAGTTTGTTCGTCATTAATTAAAAACCCAAATTTTAACATGGAATTTTCAAGCATTCCATTTAAAGTGTATTCAATGTATATTTTTTTTCTCACTTAATATCATAAATACATTACTACCTATGACTCGTATTAAATTTCTTGTTTGCCTTAATACCATCCAAAATATCAAATCACACAGTAAAGGAGAAGTGGTGACTATAGACAAAAGGCTTTATCTTAATTATAACCTATAATTTCCAGTATTATTGAGTTTTCCAAATAAAAATAATAATAATATTAAAAATAATAATAATAATAATAATAATAATAACAATAATAATAACAATAATAATAATAATAATAATAATAATAATAATAATAATAATAATAACAATAATAATAATAATACAGTGCTCCCTCATTTATCGTGGGGTTTGGTTCCGGGACCCGCCGCGATAGGTGAAAAACCGCTAAGTAGGAGCACCATATTTATTATAGGTATTTTACATTTATTTTTACCTTTACTGTATAAACCCTCCATGCACTGTTAACAAACCACCCTCTACTTTATTAATAACAGCGTGCAGGCGTAAATTTATATGAACATGATATTATTAAGATTGAAAAAAAAAACATTAAGAACAAATAGCAAACAAACTTTCGATAAAATATCGTCAGGGAAATAGCGTGTAGAGAATATATATATATATTTCGTTTAAGTTTCCCATGTACAGTACAATATACGTTTTCTTTGTAATGAATTGTATACATTTTCTTTTTCTCTCAGCTGACTTTGTTTATGTTAAGATTTTGCGCAGCATGGTCAATAGATAGAATAATGCTTAGAACCAGGGAATATTAATAATACTATAATCTTGAAAATTAGAAAAACCCCAAATAGGGTGAGTAAATAAATATTTCATGAGAAAGATATTGTGCATGAATTGTGATAAGCATCAGTTGATACAGAAGTGGCAAAATGTTTTGGTTGGAGGTTCGTTCCCCCCCATCCTCCTCCTCTTCTACCGCTTAATGTGATTGACTATTATGAATAGAATTGAAATAAAGCATTAAGAAAAAACAGCAAACAAACTTTCGATATAATATCGTCAGGGAAATAGCGTGCGAGGGTGTATCAGCCGATACGGAAGTGCCCAAACGTTTGCAGATAGAGATTCGTTCTCCCGCATCCTCCTCCTCTTCTACCGCTTAATGCGATCGAATATTATGAAGATCATGGAAAAAAAGCATTAAGAACAAACAGCAAACAAACTTTCGATATAATATCGTCAGGAAAATAGCGTGCGAGGGTGTATCAGCTGATACGGAAGCCAAAACTTTTGCATATAGAGATTCGTTCTCTCGCATCCTCCTCCTCTTGTACCGCTTAATGCGATCGAATATTATGAAGATCATGGAAAAAACCATTAAGAACAAACAGCAAACAAACTTTCGATATAATATCCTCCGGGAAATAGCGTGTGAGGGTGCATCAGCTGATACGGAGGCAGCAAATCGTTTGCATCCTCGTGCTCAAAAATAGCATATATCCAGAAAATCTGCGATATAAAATAACATGTATTCAGTAGTAGGTTGGCTCATGGCACCAGCTACACTGAATATTCTTGGATATTCATTACACATCTTTTATAATCCCTTCACATCTGACAGGTCATTGCACTCTTCATCTCTGTTTCTCTTTACTTTATGTATTCTTCGGGCCCAGGCCCGAAAAAAAAAAGCTGTTTTATTTTATTATTTTTGGCCCGTCCTGGAGTCACAATCATTAATTTTTTCCCCCCATTCGCCAAAAAAATCTGCGATGTACTGAATTCGCGGTAGATGAATCACGATATAGCAAGGGATTACTGTAATTATAATAATTATAATACTGTAATAATAATAATAATAATGTAATAAATATAATGTAATAATAATAATCATAATAATAATAAGCAACCACAAGAACATGGGCTACAAATGAGGTTGTCCAATAATACTCCAAAAAGGTATAGGTATATACAATATGTATTTAGGGTACAGTAAATTGGGCTGTAACCCAAATACAGATTGTATATAATTAAACCCTTTTGGGGTTTTATTGTAAAACCTTCCATAATAATAATAATACTAATAATAATAATTGTAATAATAATAATAATAATAATAATAATAATAATAATAATAATAATAATCCATCTACCTTGGCTGTTTCCCCCTTTAATTGGGGGGTATCCAACATCAAAAAAAGAAAACAATAAGGGGATTACTTTGCTCTATGAGCAATGACGAGGAAGCTAGCGACTGTTCAGATGGCACTGCTGGAGTGCCACAGCCCATCCTCCCGGCTCTTCCACAACATGTGTCGCTTCACAACTGCCAACTCCCCTACTGCCCCTACCACAGGGCTACCTCTGTAAGATGTGCCCCGTGGTAACAGCAGATGTCCATCAGAGCTGCATCACAATTGCTCGCCACTCATTCCTATTCCTAGCATGCTCACTTGCTTCCCTCACATCCATCCTCCTATCATTCAGGCTCTCCTTACTCCATCCATCCACCCAAACCTAGGCCTCCCTCTAGCATTTCTCCCATTAACTCTCGCATTCATCACCTTTTTCAGCAGTCTTGCATCATCCATCCTTTCCACATGGCCAAACCATCTCAGAACATTCTTATCTACTATGGCTGCAATTTCTCTCCTCACACCCATTCTTGCTCTAACCACTTCATTCTTAACCCTATCCAACCTCTGATCCATACATCACAGTTGGCACAACCACTTTCTCATACAAAACTTTCTTAATATTCATTTCAAACCCTCTATTCCTCATCACTCCTTTCAACGCACCCAACACTACATCCTTCATTCATTGTGACACACATCTGCTTCCACTCCACCACTTGCAGCTATTACCGAGCCTAAATACTTAACCTGATCAACTTCCTCAAGTGTCTCTCCATTCAAGATAACATTCAATCCAGCACCATCCTCATTTCTTGTACACCTCATAACTTTACTCTTTCCCACATTCACTCGCAACTTCCTTCTCTCACACACCATTCCAAATTCTGACACTAACTGACACAGCTTCTCCTCTAAATCTGCCACCACCACAGTATCATCTGCAAACAGCAACTGATTCAGCTCCCACTCGTTATCATCCCCATCTACCATTCTCAAACCTCGACCACGCACTCGCTCCTTCACCTCTCTTATGACTCCATCAATATGCAAATTGAACAGCCATGGTGACATCACACATCCCCGTCTCAGTCCCACAATCACTGGAAACCACTCACTCACTTCATTCCCTACCCTAACACAAGCTCTACTGCCCTCATACAAACTCTTCACTGCATGCAACAGTTTACCATCAATTCCATATAACCTCAAAACATTCCTCATTGCCTCTCTATCAACTCTATTATAAGCTTTCTCCAGATCCAAAAATACTAAATACACATCCTTACCCTTTGCTAAATATTTCTCACATAACTGCCTAACTATAAAATCTGATCTATACAACCTCTACCTCTCCTAAAACCACTCTGCACTTCCACGATCACATTTTCTCTCTTATTCCTAATCCTATTAACCAGTATCCTACAATACCCTTTTCCTACCACACTCAACAAACTTATACCCCTAAAATTACTGCATTCATACACATCTCCCTTACCTTTCTATAGGGGCACTATACAAGCAATCACCCATTCCACTGGCAACATTGACAACATAAAGCATATATTAAACACTCTCACTAACCATTCCAATGCAGTCACACCCCTTTCTTTCAACATCTCTGCTCTACACCATCCATTCCAGGTGCTTTACCTGCTTTCGCTTCATTCAATGCCCTTTTCACCTCCTCTCTTGTAATCTCTCTTTCACTTTTAACTCCCATTACTGGTACTTGAACACCCCCCACTGCCACTATAGCTGCCTCTCTATCTTCCTCAACATTCAGCAAGCACTCAAAATATTCTGCCCATCTTTTCCTTGCATCGTTCCCTCTTATTATTATTATTATTATTATTATTATTAATAATAATAATAATAATAATAATAATAATAATAATAATAATAATAATAATAATAATAATTATAATGATAATAATAATAATGAGAAGAAGAGGAATAGGAAGAAAGATGATATTTACAAGGAAAAAAAGAAACGAGTAACTCAGACAAAGCTCAGTACAACAGTGAAAATACAAAACCTCCAACTACCCTAAAGCACTGCCTCTGAAAACGTCATCGATGACTCAGTCATGAATGATCAACCAATACATGTGCAGAGTGTAAGACATTTAAGATTTTTTCATATTTGTATTATGACAATTATGAACATAAAAATTTTTGAAATATAGGACATAAAATAATGAAGTGGTAAAATCGTAGTACAATGATTAAAAAAAAAAATATGCCTTATCTCAATGATGATATACTCTTATTATACACTCTACTATACCCCCATATGGTAATTTCCCAATATAAATATGTATTGGTTCGACTTGTGACCAGATCAGCTACAACTGGCCAGTTGGAACAGCAACGTAATAATTACGTCTACTCAATTAGGTCTCTCGTTCAATTCTTGCTGAGTACTTTTAACAAGAAGGTTGTCACTGCAAAATGATCCTCAACCTTTTTCTATTGATGTTACTATTATAAAAATTTCCTCATTTACTACCTAAGATTCATATTTACCAGTGACAAAAATACATTTTATCAAGATACAACAACATTCTCTAGCCACTGCAAGTCCAAAAATATCTTGACAATTATAATATTCACCAATGAGATATAAAGAGTGGCTGAAAAACAGACAACTATGAGGCTTAGCAGTTCTAATTTTATAACAATACAGGAACTTAGAAGTTTCAAAACAAATATGAAGAGAGATAAACATTCAAATTTTGAATACAGTGGTGACCCCAACCCACAAGTTTAATTCGTTCCAAAAAAGTGTTCCTGGATTGGAATGTTCATGGGTTGGATTTAATTTTCCCATTGTAAAGCATGTACGGTAAATCACAGCAATAGTCATTTTAAAATTTTTCGAGTCATTAAAAAAAGGAATATAATACAGGTTATAAGCAATATACTCAGTAAAAGGAAAATAACATTAATAACAGATATACAGGACTGCATTTACCTTTGTGGATGATTGTTGCTGGCATACGTGTATGGTGGTGGAGAAGGAGGAGGAGGGGGATAAATTTTTGGAAGGGTAGTCTCCTTCCATAAAAACGTCAAGTAATTCTTTTGATGAAGGCTCTATTTCTGGTGTTTTCTCTTTTTTTTTTCTTCTGGAAGCTGCTTCCCTGCCTACTGGGGCAAGGAAACAATCCAGAGAAATTTGTCTTTTTCTTATTAGGTAAATTTTTCTAAAAATATTCATATCATTGTCATTTACCATATATACTACTCTATTACCCACAGTTTTACTTGGGAGATGATTCTCAATAAAAGCCTGCACATCATTCCACTTACTGAAAATTTGTTTATATTCTTCACTGGACACCTTTACCCTCTCATCCCCTTCCTCCGGTGACTGCTCCTCTTTGAGAATCTTTACCTGTTCACGCTGCAACTCGACTAATTCTTCGGCGGTAAGTACTTCTTTGTGGTCCTCCACCAGCTCCTCCACATCGACTCTCCAAGCCTAAACTTTTGCCTGTGGCCACAGTTTTACTCACAATTTTGATAGCTAACTCCTGTTTGAAGCCCTCGAAGTCTCTATCAGTCACACAACCTGGCCAAAGTTTCCTCCAGGCGGAGTTCAATGTACAATATGAGACCTCCTTCCATGTTTTTTCAATGAAGCCAATGCAGTGGAAGATATTAAAGTGGTCTTTCCAGAAATCATGATGGGTTAAATCCGTGTCCTTGGCGACCTAGAAACACCTGGCAAAAAGACCCTTCAGAAATTACCTGCTGGTCCAAGGGCTGGAGGATGGGAGTGGTGTTGGGAGGCAGAAATTTTACTTTATTGAAGTCGTATGTATAGCAACATCTTCCACACCTGGAGGATGGGCAGGAGCATTATCCATTATGAGGAAACACTTAAGGGGCAAATCATTTTCCTCAAGATGCTTTTTCACTGCTGGCACAAACACTTCAATCAACCACTCTAGGAATAAAATCCACGGGACCCAAGCCTTTGGATTTGACCTCCACATTACAGGAAGGCTAGCCTTGATTACGTTATTGGTCTTAAAAACACGCGGCTTTTCACAGTGGTAAACTAAAAGAGGCTTGATCTTACAGTCCAAATAGTCCAAACTAGCATTAGCACACAATAAAAGTGTAAGCCTGTCTTTCATTGGTTTGTGGAGAGGCAGTGATTTCTCCTCTTGGCTTATACAGGTTCTTTTAGGCATTTTCTTCCAAAAGAGTCCCATTTCATCTCAATTAAAAAGTTGCTACGGGATTTAACCTTCATTTTCAACATATTTAGAGAATTCCTTCAAGTAAGAATCCGTCATGACTAATGACGTATGAATCGTAGTTCGGCAACTAAAGTGTTCAAACCAGCTTCTGCTGGCTTTAAATTCCTCAACTTTAGCGCCACTAGAACTCGGAAAGTTCGCTACTAAACCATGGTGGGCTTGCAAAGCCTTACGCACATTATGGCCTCGCTAATACAGTAATCCCTCACTCTATCGCGATTCACCTCTCGCGAATTCACTGTATCGCAATTTTTTTTTTTTTTTTTTAAGATTATTGTGACACCAGGATGGGCCAAAAAATTATAAAATAAAACAGCCTTTATCAGGCTGTAAAGAGAAACAGAGATGGAGAGTGTAATGACCTGTCAGATGTGAAGGGATTATAAAAGATGTGTAATGAATCTCCAGCTCTCTGCTGGGTTTTAATATACCTCTGCATTACTTTAATGATGTCTATTCCAATAATTCTCCTTAGATCTTATTATTATTATTATTATTATTATTATTATTATTATTATTATTATTTTTATTATTATTATTATTATTATTATTGGCAACAATAATTTTCCTTTGATGGTGATTGTGGAGATTATTATCATCATCACCATTATTATTATTATTATTATTATTAAGGGCTCATCATTGTTTGTACATCTGTTGCTTTATTTACTTTAATAACTGTGTACAATGCCCCTCCCTAGTTGGTTGGGACAAAGAGAGTGTGGGGGGTTGGGTAGAATAGAATGTTGGGGAGAGAGAGAGAGAGAGAGAGAGAGAGAGAGAGAGAGAGAGAGAGAGAGAGAGAGAGAGAGAGAGAGAGAGAGAGAGAGAGAGAGAGAGAGAGAGAGAGAGAGAGAGAGAGAGAGAGAGAGAGAGAGAGAGAGAGAGAGAGAGAGAGAGAGAGAGAGAGAGAGAGAGAGAGAGAGAGAGAGAGAGAGAGAGAGAGGAGAGAGAGAGAGAGAGAGAGAGAGAGAGAGAGAGAGAGAGAGAGAGAGAGAGAGAGAGAGAGAGAGAGAGAGAGAGAGAGAGAGAGAGAATCTTTAATTAACTCTTGTTCATTAAACCAAAACTACATTATTTATTGTAAAAATATGGTTTAATTACAAATTCGTAATAATAATGATATTAATAATAATAATAATAATAATAATAATAATAATAATAATAATAATAATCTCCACAATCATCATCAAAGGAAAATTATTGTTAAACATAATAATAATAATATCTAAGGAGAATTTTTGGAATAGACATCATGAGAGTAATACAGAGGTATATTAAAATCCAGCAGAGAGCTGAATATTCATTACACATCTTTTATAATCCCTTCACATCTGAGAGGTCATTACACTCTCCATCTGTTTCTCTTTACAGCCTGATAAAGGCTGTTTTATTTTATCATTTTTTGGTCCACCCTGGTGTCACAATAATCTGAAAAAAAATAAAATAAATTATATATATATATATATATATATATATATATATATATATATATATATATATATATATATATATATATATATATATATAATTTTCCTTTAGGTGTTCCTACTTCGCAAAAATTCACCTATCGCGACGGGTTCCGGAACCTAACCCTCGTGATAAACGAGGGATCACTGTACTATCTCCAACCAGCTGTTTTTCATTTATCCACAACAAAAATAATTTTTCTACCTCTTCTGTTACTTGTTACCTTTACTTCATTAATATATTTACTCCATTTAAGATCTCTTTATTCTTTAAAATAGTACAGATGGTCGATTTTGCCATGTTATACTGCATGGCGAGATTGGACACACAAATCCCATTTTCATGTTTATAAATTATTTCTTTCTTCGTTTCCATTGTTATGCATCTAGGGTGTTTGACGCCAATATTACTAACACTTTTAACTTTTTTAGGTCATAATAAGGGCTTCATGAAAAGTGAAACAATGGAAAATAGAGCAAGAACTACAGTCAGATCATGAACGAACCACACAGCACGGACACCAATGCAGAACTGAGAGCGGCCGAGTGGGACACGTGGTGGCTTGGCCAACACATGAATATTTGTGTTGGAATTTCTTCGTGCGTTGGGGTAAAAAATTTTTCAAAACTTTGTTCGTGGGTACAGGCATTCGTGGGTTGGGGTCACCACTGTATATGATTTAGCTGTTCTTATCCATGAAACAAAGTAGAATTTAGTAGACTCTTTTTTAAGCGAGGATAGGTTCTGAAAAGGCTCATGTAACCAAATTTTGTGTAATTCAAAGAGCATACTTCCATAAGGAATAATTTTAATAGGCATAGATACATTCCACAAGTGTGCATAAACACACTATAACAAAGAAATAAGCTAGTTAAACACATTTTACAAGTACATAAGCAATTTGAAATACGTATGTAAGCTAAATATAAACAAGTACAGTATTAAAGATAGAGTAATCCCTCGCTACATCGCGGTTCACCTATCACAGATTCAGTGCATCGCGGTTTTTTTTTTGGCTAGTTTTTTTTTCTGGGTATATGCGAAAATATTAAAAGTTTTTGAAATAAATATATTTAGTATATTCATTATTTTATTGCAAAAAAAAATTTTCATTATTTTATTGATAAAAAAAATTTATTTCCCAGCCTAAGAATAATAAAACAGTAAGAAATAGTAAAAATTCATAAAATTGAACATGTAACTCTGCACCATAGAAAGTACAATACCGGTATCAGCGTTTCGGAAAACGCAAAGGGTCGCACCTACGTGAGCTAGCATATATTAAAATTTCCAGTAGTTTCATGATTTTATTGATAAAAAAACTTATTTCTTAGCCTAAGAATAATAAAACAGTAAAAAATAGTAAAAAACATAAATACTCACAGTATTGCACCATGTAAAATACGATACCGGTATCAGCGTTTTGGAAAACGAAAAGGGTCACACCTACATGAGCTAGTACATAGTGAAAATTTCATTATTTTATTGATAAAACAAGTATTTCCTAGCCTAAGAATAAAAAAACAGTATAAATTAGTAAAAAACATACATTTAAACATATAACTCACAGTATTGCACCACGTGAACTACAGTCCGATAGCGTACAATGTATTGGCGTCTTGGAAAACGCAAAGGCTCGCACCTATGTGAGATAGTTCATGGAATGCTATTGGATGAAAGGGTGGGAGATGACGAATCACATAATTGTTTTTCTGCATGTTCTGCATTATGGGGTCTGATTGGCTTTTTGATTGAAGCTTGGTTCTCCCACCATCTTCCATTGTCTCGCCTCATTCGTTCAGTCTAACTCACATGTGCACGGTTCGCGTTATGCTTATTAATACGTTGTGCATGTGATTTATTTTCTTCACTTTTTTCAACCTCTGCAATGCCTCCCAAGCATCCTTCATCTTCTAAGGCTTCTGGTAGTGAGCCTAAGTGGCAAAAGAAGATGTTAACCATAACAGATAAGGTGAAACTGTTAGATATGCTGAAAGAAGGAAAAAGGTGCGGATGTCGGCCGCCATTTTGGCCTCAATGAAGCTACTGTTCACTACATCAAAAAGGACGAGGCAAATATCAGGAAAACAGCGACTATTTCTTTTAGTAAATCAGCGAAGAGGGTCGTAACACCCCGCAATAAGATAATAGTGCGGATGGAATCTGCTTTGGCCCTGTGGATTGCTGATTGCAGGAAGAAGAACATCAGCATAGACAGTAATATCATACAAACAAAGGCGAAGAAGCTGTACGAGACATTCACTGCAAACGAACCTAACGACGACAGTGGCGACCATGGAGAGGAGGAAGAGAGAGAAGAAGATATCGACGACCCACAACCAGGACCCTCCAGCGATTCTCCACCGAGGAAACAATCATTTGTTGCAAGCAAGGGATGGTTCGCTAAATTTCAAAAGCGTTTTGGCCTAAAGAGCGTTGCAGTTTATGGCGAAACTGCCTCTGCAGATACAGCTGCAGCAGAAGATTACGTGAACAACGACTTCAAGAAAATTATCGCTGATGGGGAGTATGCTCCTGAGCAAGTGTTCAACATGGATGAGACTGGGTTATTTTGGAAGATACTGCCGTCTCGCACTTTTCTCTTAAAGGAAGAAGCTAAAGGCCAGGGATTTAAAGCGCACAAAAACCGCGTTACCCTCATCATGTGCGGGAATGCTGCGGGCATCATGTTAAAGCCCGGACTTACCTACAAGTCAAAGAACCCTAGGGCTTTGAAGAATAAAAACAAGAATCTGCTGCCAGTGTATTGGATGCATAACCCTAAGGCCTGGATCACGAAAAGCTTCACATCGGACTGGTTTCACCAATGCTTTATCCCTCAGACCATAATTTATCTTGCGAAAAAAGGTCTTGAATTTAAAGTCCTTCTTTTAATGGATAATGCAGGTGGCCATGCAACTAATCTTGAAAATGACGGTGTTCAAGTAGAGTTCCTGCCACCGAATACGACGTCACTGATTCAGCCTATGGATCAAGGCGTTATTCGTGCGTTCAAGGCTCTCTACACACGAAATGCCCTGGCGAACCTGGGTGAAGCCATGGATGCGGACAAAGAATTCTCAGTGAAGACTTACTGGCGTAATTACACAATTGCTACATGCCTTCAAAATATTCAGAATGCAATCAAAGAGATGAAGCCGGCCACAATCAATACCAGCTGGAAGCAGTTGTGGCCCGAAGTCATATACGACTACAAGGAATTTGCTCCTGACGAAGTCCATAACTCGGCAGTTGCGAAAGCTGTGAAGTTGGCTGCATTGCTAGGAGGAGAAGGCTTTAAAAATATGACTCATGAAGACGTGAATGAACTGATTGACTGCCACTCGCAGCCTTTGACTGATGAAGACTTGGAAGAAATGACAAAATCAGCGAGCGAAGAAGAGGAAGAAGAAGAACTTGAGGAAACGCACGAAGAAATTGAAGAACCTGGCCTTACACTCGAACGTCTGGCAGCCATGTATGAACATGTGAAAGCAATCAAACAACTCTAGCAAGAACATGACGATAATATGGTTCGTTTGGTGACCTTCTGCAATCTTCTCGACAATGCCATGATTCCTTACAAGATCATGTTCCAACAAAAGAAGAAATAGCGACAGCAACTCCCCATTACCATGTTCTTCGCTCGCAAAAAGCAGCCGTAAAACTGTTATTGGCTGCGGAATCATCTTATTGAGTCTACAAACGTCATTACCACCTCATTCACGGTAAGTTTACCTATCAAGTTCATAAAATTTTACGCTTGCAGGCTGTTATTTATAAAGTACAGGGTGGTATTTTAACAGTGCAGGGAGGGTTTATACAGTAAACGTGAAAATAATTGTAAAATACCTATGTACATGAGTATGTCATGTCATTACAACCTCATTCACGGTAAGTTTACCTATCACTTTCGTATAAATTCACGCTTGCATGCTGTTATTTATGAAGTAAAGGGTGGTTGTTAACAATACAGGGAGGGTTTATACAGTAAACGTAAAAATAAATGTAAAATACCTATGTACATATAGGGTGATCGTACTTTGCGGAAATTCACCTATCACGGTCGGTCCCGGAACCTAACCCCCGCGTTAACTGAGGGATCACTGTACACAGATAAACAAAAAAATAAACTAACACTCTATATGCAGTGGATACCTTATTTACTATTTACATACCCTTAGCATACCAATGCAATGGTCATGTAATCTAGGGTATATGTTTGGCACTCAGGTACACCAGGTCATCCAAGTTTGTGAGTGTTCCAGACTAGTTTGCAAGCTTATTGCACAACTACACTTGAATGTTTTCTAACACTAAGCTGAGCAGCAATTATATCTACAGTCGTTCCTCAACTTATGTGAAGAAATCTTCTGCGGTTTGATTATCTGTTATTTAAAAAATATAAAACAAAAATAATCTGAAAGTCTTCAAAACTAGAGTGGAATGAGCGAGAAATGCAAAGACTGAATTTTGCACGCACAACAATTTTCAATCATGGCAGCAAATATAGTGGGATAGGGTGAATGAGATGACCACATGAAAATGCAGTCTTTGCCCTGCAATCTTCGGAGCGAGATCTTGTGTCAAAACGAGTGGTGCCTCTGTAGCATTTATGAAGTGTTCTACATTTTCTTTCCAGGATTATGTGGTGTATGACTATGTCACCTAAAATAATAAGTGCTAAAGGCAGTGATTAAAAGCCCAAAAAAACTAGAGTTGTATAAAGCTTATAGAAAAAAACAGAAGTTTTAGAACACTTGCAATTCAACATCCCAAGTGGCAGGAAAATAGGGTAAATGAGTCTAGCATTCACTCATCAAGCAACTTGAAAACAAATTTTAGTAAACACTCATGTATAGCCTGCATTATCAAAAGTAGCCTCCCAAGTTCATAATACAGTGCCTTCGAAAACCAAGAGAGAATTAACTTTGTGGTTAGAGAATATGCTGTAAGAATGTCTTCCAGATGATGGCTATATCTAGTGCGAGGAGGTGTTTCAGCATTTTGAAACTTAAGTGGATGTGCTAGCATATCCAAAAAAGTAGTTTAGAGCTAGCAAAGAATGGCTGCATAGCTTTATAAAGTTCCATAACCTTAAAAGCTTGAAGATTATGGGTGAGGCAGCATCAGCCAACACGGAGGCAGCAGAGAAGTTCCCTGAACATTTCAAGAAAATAACTGCGAAAAAAGGTTATCCTCCAGAACAAGTCTTCAATTGTGATGAGACTGATCTTTATTGGAAGAAAATACCAGCATGTGCATTCAAAAGGAAGCCAAGGAGACCCCAGGATATAAGGGCTATAAGGATCATCTGACTCCAGCTTTGTGGCAACGTCACAAGCCACATGATCCTGCTAAGCTTAATTTATAAGTGCAAAATCTGCAAGAGCCTAAAGAAAAGAAATTATTTTGCTACTCGTGTTTGGGCAGTATAAAAAGAAGGGTGGTTAATGGTTATGCTTGTCATGGACTGGTTCCTACACTGCTTTATTCCAAAGTTATAATATATCTCAAGAAGAAAGGGTTGTCATTCAAGGTCCTTCTTATATTAGGCAGAGCACTAGCCATCCCGAATCACCACAGGAAGAGGATGAAAATGTGGAAGTTTTATTCCTACGACCAAATATGACGTCACTTCTACAGCCACTTGATCAAGGTATCATTATAAAGTGCGCGAAGGTGATGCAAATAAGCCTTACCGTTAGCCAGCATCATGCTGTACTTGATACTAACCAAGACAGTAAGATAAAACAGTAGTGAAAGATCTTCATAATCGGAGATGAGGAGATGATTACTGCTGAAGCTATAAGCTCCATAAAGCTCAAGAACATCAATGCCTGCTGGAAGGCTTTAGGGAGTGAAGTGGTAAATGACTTCAAATGCTTTCCTAAAATCGATATTAAGGTCAAGAAAGCTTTGCATGTAGTCCAAGAAGTTGGTGGGGTTGGCTTCTCTGACAAGGCTGCATCACACATTAAAGAGCACTGACAACGTCTTAGTGACATCGACATCGAGAATGGTGCAATCTTTGGCAGAAGAGGAAGCAAAACAACTGAGGAAGTTGAGTATGGGTCTCCAGAATGGATACTGGATAGTTTTCCTGAAAGGACAAGAATATATCTTATGAAAAAATTAGACCTTTCAATGATGAAGCCAAGAAAAAGAGGAAGCAGCTTCCTGTACAGTACTGTAATTCTTTCTCCAAAACCCGCAAACGTGAAGTCACTTTCCACTCCCAGTAATTCTAAACCATCATCCTCAACATCACCTGAGTTTGTACCTCACAGTAATCCTAAGCCATTAACCTTAACATCCACTGAATTTACGCTTCCTTGAAAACATCGCCATTCTTTATGTGATGAGAACGTAAAATTCAACAGAAGGTTCAAGTTAGCTTGATGTCTCATCTTTAACTTAAAATCTATATTGTCAACATTAGCATCTCAGACTTTGGCCTTTGGTAAGTGTTAACTTAATATTCATTGTAATGAGAGAGAGAGAGAGAGAGAGAGAGAGAGAGAGAGAGAGAGAGAGAGAGAGAGAGAGAGAGAGAGAGAGAGAGAGAGAGAGAGAGAGAGAGAGAGAGAGAGAGAGAGAGAGAGAGAGAGAGAGAGAGAGAGAGAGAGAGAGAGAGAGAGAGAGAGAGAGAGAGAGAGAGAGAGAGAGAGAGAGAGAGAGAGAGAGAGAGGGAGGGAGGGGAGGGAGGGAGGGAGGGAGGAGGGAGGGAGAGAGAGAGAGAGAGAGAGAGAGAGAGAGAGAGAGAGAGAGAGAGAGAGAGAGAGAGAGAGAGAGAGAGAGAGAGAGAGAGAGAGAGAGAGAGAGAGAATTCTTTCAATTGACTTTTATCATATTACTTAATCTCTTTCTTTTCTTATAATTAATATTGAGTTAATTATTGATAATTTTTATATTTATCACTATCATTACTACTGTATAATCATTTTCATTATTATCATAATTATTATCATTATTCGAGAGAGAGAAACAATGATGAAACGTCACAAAACAAGCTGAGCTTTAATTGACTTCTTCACTATTTCAACGGACTTTCATTATATTTTTTAATCTTTTTCCTTCCTAATTACTATTGTGATAATCATAAATAATTTATACAGCTGTTATTATTATGATTATTATTATTATTATTATTATGATTATTATTATCATTATTATTATTTTTAATATTATTATTATTATTATTATCATTTAAGCTTTAAATATCTATTACCAAAACAAGATAGGGGATGAATGATAGTAACAGAGTATTCAGGATGTTTAACTTCTGCAGCCAGTGGTGGTACCAATGATTCAAGGAAGTTGAGGGACGACTGTTTTACCATTTACGTTCAAAGATTTCAGTAAGCGGTCATGCCCAGAATAAAAAAATATGGATAACAGTTCCATTAAGATTGATAAGTGGACTAAGTTAGGGGCCATGGAAATAGTAAGCTATATAAGGCTACATAAAATATTATAAAGGATATGATTACCCTTTTCTTGGAGCAGTACTCAAACCAAAGAGACAAATTCTTATATTAAGTGTAGTGGTGAACAAAACTAGAGGTGAATTTTGACAAACATCTCTTAACTTGTAAGGCCTCCCAGAATATATCTAGGCTGCTACAAAAATAAGATGAATATTACTTGTATTCTTCTTATAAAAGTAATTCCTTAAAAGTAACGCCATCATTCATAATCATATAAAAGCCAAGAAGGTAACATAAACATCCTTACTTTCATGCACAGTTACACACCGTTTTACTTTGCATGCATATCATGCAATACTATAAGAAACAATAACAAAAATCTTGAAAAACTAAGTGATGGAACAGATACACATTCAGATATTGAGCAAAATACAGGTGGTCTCCTACATACAAAGGAGTTTGGTATCCAACAGATCTGTTGTAAGTTGAATCATTAAACCAATGAGAAAATTGCAAAAATGGACGGCAACATAGTAAACATGAAAAGTATATCAAATTCAAGTCATATTTTTGATTTTTAAGTTTATAGCACACATTTAATCCTTTCTTTTCAGTATAAGATATAGTTATTAATCTTTTTTTTAATATAAAACATGTTACAATCGGTAAAAGTTACCCCTGGCGTTCATTCCTGGGTACCCCGTTTCTCTCTCTCTTTCTCATTTTTATTTCATGGTTTTTGTTTTTCTTTTATTTCTTTGAACTTGATTATTTTAATAAATTTTATTACTGTACTAAATTGTTGTTGTTATCATTATTATTATTATCATTATTATTATTATTACCCTGTATAGAATTATAATTTAATATTATTATCCTTATTATTGTTGTTATTATTATTGTTATTATTATCATTACCGTTTTTATTATTGCTCTTATTGTCACTATTATTGTTATTATCATTGTTATTATTATTGTTATTATTATTGTTATTGTTTTAATTATTATTATCATTATTATTATTATTATTATTACTACCCTCTGAGGGAGGGGAGCTTGAATACATATTCTGTGTTCCCCAGTGTGTCACAAGAGTAGACTAAATGGGGTAGAGCGAGGGGACTTGGAATCCCCTCCTCTGTATTTTCTCTAGCTAAAGAGTCACATCCCTAATAAGGGGAAAAATGGCTCATGTAAATAGATAGATTACCAACATAACTATATCTACTACATATTAGCTCGGGGATCTCAAAAATTTTCCTGTTAAGTACCCCCGAGCTATAAAACCATTAATCGTACCCCCATTAATTTGACATTATAGTTCACTATATATTGGTATTGCAATGGATATAAAAAAATTATTTATATCATAGTGATTTGATTAAGCATTAACATTGATATCACAAGCAATTTAGATATTTTTTTTGTTTCAAATCCTATTTTTGAGCCTTCTAAGTACCCCCTGAAAAACTTCCTGCGAAATCCTGGAGATTCGCAAACCCCTGTATTAGCTGGTCATAAATGACTCTCTCTCTCTCTCAAACACAGAAGCAAATCATATGTATTATTATAATAATAATAGTGTACTGTATTATTACTATAAGCTTGTTCCTTAAACGTCTGTCAATACAAAGAGCCATACATTATTATTTTACACTAATTGCATATTTCTAAATTACCCCGCTATGTTTCTTTATGGCCTGAAAATCAATGAATTCTTCCTATCCCCTTTGCCGCTGTAAAGTCGGGTCGTTGTAAGTAGAAAACATCATAAGTAAGAGACCCCCCATATATGGTGCTCCCTATCTCAATTAGAAACTACAGTGGTACAGTAATACCAAAATAGTGATGTACAATTTTTCTACTGGAATTATAATACTTTAAATAACAGCTACCACATCTACAATCTACTCTATAGCAGCTACTAATTAGATTGCTTTAGTACACATTAGTTTTTATGCTTACTTCAATTAACTCCTGCTCTGACTGAAGCTGGGGAAAAAGACAAAATTTTCTGGAGAAAGAAAATGAATATGCTACTCACTTTATTCTAAAATACTGTTCTCACCTTTCTTGGTATATATACAGTACTGGTATATATACATCTTTTCTCTGACATTAAAAAAGAGTAGAGACACTTCTACTGATTTCTCTTTTCAAGTCAGTAAGAATGACCTGGGCTATATCTTCCTTAATAAACCAGATAGCATGACAAGCAAGGAGCTAGAATTGTGAGGAACTAATACTTAATGCTCATGAACAACCTCTTATTATCTTCTGGTCCACTTAAGATATTTAAAAAAACAAAATGGGTCGAAAGTTCAAAATGTCAAATTTACTTATTCAATTTTTTAGCTACAGCAGTTGTAAACCGGTAATATTTAAATAATAAAATTCAAATTCAAAAAATCTAGACCAAGGGCCAGCTTTATTTTTATTTTCTTTTTATTTATCTTCTATTTAAATATTACTGTATGGAAGTGCTGTCATAACAAATATGTAAATAAATATTACATTTTTTAATAAGAAAATCTAATATTTTTGTAGTGAACACTTGACCCAATTAAGGTGAAAAATATCCTGCATGACCCGAATGATTATAAATGTTGGCCATATGTAACACAACAGAATTCATTGGTTCTAAGTTGAGATATCACCTTGAGATTCATCTATTTCATTCTTTATAAGTGATGGAAGAGAAGCTTGGTCATCTCATAAGGGTTGTATTAACTATACAGAAGGAACTGACACATTAAGAGGGGCAATTTTACTGAGGATGTAAAGGTTGGAAAAGAAATATGCAAAAAGCTACAAATCAAAAACTTTTCCAGATAAAAAACATAAAAGAAGGCAGCAGTAGCTGTGGGACTTGATGCAGTCTTGTCTCGTGAGGTTAAAGGAAAAGAGTATTGCTTAGGCAAAAAAGAATCTTTCTCCTTCAGAAAGCAACTTAATTGCAAATAGAAAGGGAAGGACATCCAATAGAGTTTAAATATCAAAAAATATAATTGATATGCTGATGGTAGGAAGTTTATGTTAATCAAAGATAACAACGAAAGCCATATCCATTAAGACTGTAGTAAGCATTCAAAGATAGATTATGCATCTGTCAGCATAGAATTAAGAAATACAATATTATATATGCAAACAGAACTGTAATGCAGATGCTCTTTCAAGACTGCCATTACCAGACTTAGCACCAAAGGAAGAAACTGTAAAATGGATTTAAGAAAGCAATGATAAGTTATGAGAATCAATCAGTGATCTGCCAGTTACTGCAAAAAAGATAGGTAATGAAATAATAAAATACTCAATTCTGTCAAGAATTATGTACTATAAAAAAACTGAATTGCCATGAATTTATAACATATTTCAAAACAAAGTATGAAAACACCACAGAAGAAGATTGCCTATTGTGGGGCATTAGGACAATAATCACAGAAAAATTCCATATCCAAATAAGAGATATGCTTCAAAATAACCAACCAAGAATTGTTTGCATGAAATCATAAGCAAGGCAGCATGAATAGTGGCCTAACCTAGATAGAGATATAGATATCAAAGCAGAGATGCAAAGAATGTCAGAAAACTTGGCCACTGGCAGTAAGTTCAAAAGGAAATTCTTTTGTTGGGCCTTTCATGGGTGAAACTTATATAATTGCTGTTGATGCCTTCTCAAAGTGGCCTGAGGTCTTCAGAATGCAAGGAACTGCCACAATGGATGCAGTAGAAGCTCAGAAGAATATGTATGCAAACCAAGTCATTATATTCTGCATCTATCCTATGCATGTATATTGTCATAACCTCATAGAGCTGAGATTCAGAAGTGACTATGAGATATTAGTCATAATGACTGATAATATCAATGATCATGGACCTCCAGATGCAGATATATTGGATATTCACACTAATCAAAAATCCTGGCTCAACCTTAAAAAAGGAACCAATTCCGGTGTTGGAAGCCATTGACTCCACGAGACAGCACTGTCTGGTGTAGCTGTTGTGAGCCCTTCCGATTGCAAGGGTTTTCAGGTTGTTTCTTCTAAAAGAAAAAGACAGCAAAGCCAAGCATTGTGCCTGGTGAAATAAATGCTGATGTGTTGCACCAACTAGCAGGGCAAGAACCAGAATATACTGATTTTGTCTGTCAGCCTGGAGAGCGTCTTTTGGCATTAAAGGAGTCACCATATCGAAAGTTTATTTTCATGGACATAACACTAATGACTAAAATGGCTTATTTGTGATAAAAATGAAACCTAAAATGATGATATGAGATCTGGATATGATAAAATTTACAAACTGGGAGGTTCGACGATAACAGCCTTTCAATGTAAGAGTCAAGAATTGCTTTGCAAAATGTTCTTTGAGGAGACTGATCTCCATGTGATAGAGGAAGGATTTAATAAGGGTTCTGCAACTCTATAAATTTAAGCTGGAAGTTAGGGTAGGAAGACAATAGGTATACCAGAGTAGATCTTTTGCTCCCATTAGTTTCTCTTCCTCTTAGAGTAATAATTGAGAGGGTTCCATTTCCTTGAGCCGTACTAGTGCTTTTAAGTATAACGGATATTACCATTTAAGTTTCGTCTGCCGTATTGGCTCGCATTGCTCTAAGTTCAACTTCGCCCATGAGACAAAGGACTCTAGAGTCCCTGAGGGAGGGATAAAGGGGTCAAACTTAAATAGCCAAAAATAGATTACTGTGAGAATTGTCCTGCAAAAAAAGTAGGCAACAGAGGTAGCTGAAATGGCAGGCATGAAGAAGCTTTCTTATTCTGTTGTCTTGTGGGCTACCAAAATGGAACAAGATGCAAAATCATATAATGTACCTCCTCAGGCTAAGGTTGATGGCCAAGGTCACATGGGTGGTGCTTATAGGACTGGGTTGTGATGGCAAGCCCTTCGGGGGCTGCTTTCCCTGCAGTGGCTATCAAATCAGCTGTTCCCTGCTATAATGTTACATTTCTAGCAAAAGTGAATATGAATATTCACATTAAACCTGAGAAGTGCCATCCTGAGGAGAGAGATCCAGAGATGAAAATAAGTTATGTGCCTCCTCTGAAGTACACTGTTCAAACAGTTTAAGAGTTAATATATACAGTAATGCTGTTTTTGTCTCTACTTCCTCAGACTCATTTACATCAGTGAACAGTATAAAAGAAATCCAGTCATCCTCTGCATCTGCTATTAATGGCAAAACAGCATCAATTTGGACTGTCCATAATCAGTGTCAGCCACTGGACAATACTATCCCCCAGGCACCGATTCAAAAGAAAATGTCACTTTAGTGCTTGCTTAGTGCCACCCAATGGATGATAACGTTACCTCAGTACCGGTACAGTGTGACCTGTAGAAACTGGTGTCCCATCTCTCTTTCCTTCAGATGATGTGTCTGATCCAGCTCCTACATGTACAAGCCCATCAAAGTCTGGTGTTCAGGTTACCAGTTCTCTAAATAGTACGTCTCACTCCCTACACATCCTTAATTAAATAAAAACTGACATCATGGATCCCTCCCCTTTTACCATTCATATATGGAATGCCTGGAGATTACACAAAATCTTTGGATAATCCCAAAAAGCACTTAGTTGATATCCGCTTGCCTTTCTGTGGTCTACTTGACCAAAACTTGGCCATGTCCTACTCTATTCTTGTCTTCTCTGGTATATTCCATCTACCATCAACATAAGGATGGCATAGCAGGTGGTTTCATAACATTACTTAAGCTAGATGCTTGTGTGTGGCACCTGAGTGTTCTAGCTTTTGTAGTGGCACATTGGAAATTCTAGGAGTTTTTATTTTTCCAAGTGGTCCACTTCATATTCTTCTCTTTTGCAACCTACTGGCACTCAAAACCTTTGGAAATGAATCAGTAGTCTTTTGGGTTAAGGGGTCAGTTGACTCTATGAAAAGATGTTAATGCCTGCTGTGGGGACTGGGATTCTTGGGCATCAAGCTCTGCTGGAACTTTACAATTTAACTTTCTTGCTATAACTTTACTATTTAACTTTCTAACTTCTTATTGTTCTTTTTCCCTTTTAACCCCCCAGAGCCCACCCTACACGTTTTAATATCCAATCAGGTAGGTCTCCTACTTTGGATTTATTTCTTGCAAGCAATGGCCTTCTCCAAAAGTGTACAATCACCTCTGGGCAAGATCTTGCTAGTAGCAACCACTTCCCTATTTGACTCATATTTCAAAGGTTTGCAATATGGTAGCCCATCAAGTTCTGTGGTAGGTGGCTCCTTGAAGACTCACTTTGGCCATATTGAGTAAAAAATTCAGTCATCTCCTTTTATATCTTGCAGATTCCTTGAATACAACCCAGATATACTGGTAAGTTTATCAGGGGCTTCTTCTACATTCTAACATACATCTGGAGTATATTCTCCAAAGTACTGCACTCCTTAGTGGACTAAGCAGTGCTCATTGAAGATGTGCAAAGGACTGATTACACCAACATATTGGTACTGTCAATACAGGAGAGCTGTTGTAAATTGTAAGGGCGTACTACAAACTGCAAAGCATGCGGCCAAGTATACCTATTCCTTTCAATTATCAGCTCAGCCCTCCCCCTCTTGAGTTTGGGAGGTCTTTGAAAGTGACTGTGGGAGAGTCTTATGTGTTTCATATCCTTTCAATGACATAAGTGGACAACTTTTTTCTCCTTTAAAAAAGGCTAATTTATCGGTAAATTTACATAGACAGCTTGAGCACTCGATGATTTGGAGGCGAATATAGTGTCCCGTTCACACATGATGAAGTAGAGATAGTCCTTGCACCCTATCCAAGGGTAAAGCTGCCATTGCAAATGGGATACCGTATGAATTTCTAATCCACTTGCCACCTCTTAATCCTAGTTTTTTCTTAATTTATATAAATGTATACTAGAGTGTTAAAGTGACGAGCTTCTACCCTATCCTTTAAAGCATGTCCTGAAGATTAGAATGAATTTATCATTACCAGGCGCACACTGTCCCATTTTTCTCCTTTACACTTAAGGGATGGCATTTGAAAGGTTAGTATTCCAACTTTTATACTAGTTCCTAGTTTCATGATCTTTTGTCCCCTTCTCAGGCAGAAATTCACAGGCATCATTCTGTGATTGATAAATTAGTAAGCTTGGAATATGCCATCTAGTATGCTCTGAAGGAAAAGAGAGTAGTACTTATTGTTTTCTTTGAAATTGAAAATGCTTTTGATCGTGTATTTCATAAGGCAATTCTTGCTACACTCGATTGCCTTGGTATTAAAAAGAGGCTCTACTCTAGGTAAAAACCTTTTAACAAGATAGAAAATTTTCAATTTTCCTTGCTAAGTGCACACTCAGAGACTTCATTTGTTTTTTCGGATGTGCAATAAGGGGCAATCCTCAGTCCCCTCCTTTTCTGTTTTTCTAGTTTAAGTACTTCTAGTTGAAGGGCTTATTTGTTTGACTTTTGCTGAAGATGCTTGTTTCTTCATAGTACCAGATACTATGGATTTAGATAGAAGATAGCCAAATGCAGACAACTACAGATTCCTTCAGAGATTGGACTGTTGATTGGGGTGTATATATTAATGTTGGAAAATGTCGCTCTCAGTACATTATTAAGCAACTTGTAATATGACAACTAGCACTGCCCCTGGGTACTTCACGAACTTCTACATACCCTCTGCACTAGCTCCTTGATTTATATTTTGATTACCCAATTTTTACGAGACAAACCCATATCGAAGAATTGGTTGTATGGTGTAATCAGCGTGTCAGTGTTTTACGTGCCTCTTCAAAAGTGTCATAGGGAGCAGAGAAAAGACGCTAATAATACTGTAAAAGGCCTTTCTCTGTAGTAAAACAGCAAATGGTGCTGTGGTGTATGACTCTATATATAGGACTGTATTGGCTAAGTTAGATGTTATTCAATATACTGAAATGTGGGTGGTTTCAGAACACTTCATAGTACACCAAACCTCTGCTGGATCATAATATGTGTACTCTCCAATACTTTTATAAGGCTTTATACACCACTAGGTCTAATCCCAACCAAACAGAAGTTTTGGCAAATGAGAGAGGGATTGAGCACTGTCTTAGTTGCCAAATATCATAAAAATGTCCAGCACTGCCGAGAGCAGCGAGGGTTAGCCTTTGAATGGGTCTCCCTCTGTTTAGTTTTGAGCTATTTTCTCTCTTCTCCTCGATAACCTCTTGGATTCATCTTTACTGCTGCATAAATGAGAATCTCGTTATGTATGCAAAAAATACTCTGCTTTTAGACATACTTTGTGCCCTCCTTACCTTTATAATGAACAAAAGAGTTTCTGATTCTCTTCATAATTACACTAAGTGGTTTAAATCCACTATTGCTGATATATCCACAGTAAGATAGGTGCTGTTTGTTCCTTCTTTAAAATATAATGCTGTCTGAAGCCTTGAAAATCAACACTCCATGATGGCAGCTGAATCGTTTGCTATCTGAAGTGCACTACAGTTGGCCCTTACCTTTTGTCCAACTTCATCGGTTGTCCTACGCTTTAAATCTATGGCTGCATTGGAATCACTCCAAACTTCATGGCCAAAATATGACTATCTGGTATATAAATACTTACAGGCATTAAATTTTCTTTGGGAAGGTGGCAACAGCTGTGCATTTAAGTAGACCCATGCCCACTGTGGCAATTTGGAAATGAGGCAACAAATCTGTTCACTAAGACCTTATCTCTTCTCTATCTTTCCCGACTTAGCCCAGGGGTATGAGATGTATTATATTCTCAGTTTTAAAGTATGAGCTCTTATCATAATTGTCTTCACAATGACATGCTGATCAAGTATTCTTTGCCAACCATAAACCTGCATGGCACAGGTGGCCATGGGTTGAGCTCTAAAATTGCAGAATAGATTTTACGATGGCACATCTACGTCTACGACACTGCTGCTTGAGTGCTTATATGCATCATTTATGCCTTGTACCACAACTCAATTGTAATTATTATAGTATTCGAAAGACAGCTGAGCAATTTTCTGAGTCACTGTCCTTGTTACTTGGAAATCGATATTTCTCTGCCATACTTTGCTCCCCATGGAATTCACTTATTTTTCTTATCGTTAATACTGGGTGGTGGCCCAAATGATTTGCTGATATGATATGAGATATCTTCTGCTGTAACAAACTTTGTTCCATCATCCAGCAGAGAATTAGAATTGTAGTTTTTCACAGGTTTCATGGTCATAGTTAGCATATACATTAGTGCTTCCTCACTCACATATTACTTTCCTAACGACACTTTACACAGGACCTATGAGTTGACCAAGCTTCATGTCCTGCGCATACCAGAACATGGAGATACAGTGTAGTAGTTATATGATATGGTAAGAGTAAATGCAATGATTGTACAAAGTCCACATATTAATGGCCTTATGTTTTAAGTAGTCAACATGAGGAATGGGCAAAATATCTCTTTTAGTCCCTGAAAGTTGTTGCAGTCAGTAGCATTGGATAATATAAGCATGGTGGTATTTTGAATCGTTAATCATGATGTGAAATATTGTGAAAGTGTAAGAATTAAAAAGTTGTGCTACTTTAAAAATGGCAGGCTACGAAAAGGACTGCAAACACTCTGCACATACTCTGAGACCTCATTATCAATAATCTTCATTCCTAACCAAAAAGGCAAGTGATGCAAGTACAATGACATACAATGATACAGTCAAGTCATAGGAAACAACCCTGCAAGCAACTATAAACTAGAAATCAAAACGTTGGCTTAAAGATTAACAGATTCAAGTATGCCTTACAATCAACACTAAGCCCA
The DNA here is from genome assembly GCA_037179515.1 of Halocaridina rubra. Lineage (NCBI taxonomy): Eukaryota > Metazoa > Arthropoda > Malacostraca > Decapoda > Atyidae > Halocaridina > Halocaridina rubra. The sequence continues at coordinate 43,566 of JAXCGZ010021442.1, forward strand.
CACATAATGAAGACTAGATCTCAAGAACTCCTAAAGGCTTTATAAATAGTAAAAATTACAAGTGCTTACACAAAGATGCATAAACCTCCATGCATTGTAATAACTGAAGTAAGGGACATAATATGCCAGTTCCACTAAAGAAACAATAGACTTACAATTACGAGAATACTCTAAGATGGAATCAGATAGCTTCATAAACATGGTAATGGCAAGAAGGCACAAAGGATATTTAAAGGAAGCATATTATTGCTAAGATTACTGACAATAAGTAAATATGCAACACTTTATCTATCACAATAACTCCAATTCGAATAGGGTGGTCATCAGACTTACGGGTGCGGGATTGAAGGGTGTTAGCTCCTATCCTGAGGTGGGTCAATTGTAGTTGGTTGCTGATCTCACTACATGGGTCAGTTGTTTGGGCAATGCATAAGGAATGGTAGACACCACAATTGGGTCTCATATAGGTATCCTATTGGTGGCGTGCGCATTAATATCGTATTCTTTAATGAATATTGTAGTTGGGGGCTGAGCCATGTGGGAGGGTGCGTGGGTTGGTAAGGTTTCGCTATTGCGTATTTTTTTGATATTCTTTGAGTTGCAGTTGATTTCGTGGGACAAGTAATGTTGTTCGGAGATGTATCAGTGTTATTACTTATTTCAATTTAATCTCTATGTGATTTTGAATTGGCGATTTTTTTGGGGGGAATTTTTTATGGATTTAATGAGTGGGGGAGTTAATTATAGTTAGGATGTTTAGTATGATAGAAGATGTTTTAAGAGGTTTGTGATGGTAGGGAGTGATGATTATAGTTTTTGATTTTTTGGATTTGTGATTTATGGTAGTAATGGCAGATTTGTGGGTAGTTGGGATGTTGTTGATTTTGTGTTTGTGTGGGTTGATAGGGTTATGTTTGTGATTGTAGAGAGTGAGGGAGATGTTTGGAGTGTGTGGGTTTGGTTGTTTAATGGAGGTAGGTAGTATGAATTGTTAATATATTGATGTGTTGTGGAGTTTTAGTTGATGTTATATTATGTTTTTTTTTGTGAGTGATTTAGGGTGTGGGTTTGTAAGTGATTTTATTTTGGTGGTTTTTTTTGTTTTTTGTGTTTTGTGTGTTGGTTTTTTGTGTTGTTGTTGTTTTGTTGTGTTTTTTGTTTTTGTTGGTTTGTTGTTGTTTTTTTTGTTTTGGGGGGGGGGGGAGGGGGGAAGGGAGGGGGGGGTATGATGGGGATGGTATGATTGAATTGTTTGTTGAGTGTTTGGTGGTTGTTGTTGGGGATTAGTAGGTTGTGTGTGTGTTGTTGTGTGTGTTGTGTGTGTTGTTGTGTGTTGTGTGTGTGTGTGTTGTGTGTTGTGTGTGGTGTGTTGTGGGGGGAAAAGGGTGAGAGGGAGGGGAGAGGGAGATAGGGTGAAGGGTTTTTTGTTTGTTTGTTTGTTTGTGGGGTATAATTTGAATTTTTGTGTTTTTTTATTAGGTGATGTGTTTTTTATTTTGTTGGGTGGAAGGGATTGGTTGTGGTGTTTGTGGGTTGTTGTGAATAGAGAGGAGGGGGGGTTGTGTATGAGATGTAGGATGTGGAGTGAATTGTGGAGAGGTTGAGTGTGTGGTGTGGTGGTGTGTGGTTGTGGTGGTGGTTGTGGTGGTTGTGTTGTTGGTGTGGTGTGTTATGGATTATTGGTGGGAAGGGTGTGGGGGGTGATGGTGGTGATTGATAAGATGTGTGGTTGGTTGGTGGTTGGAGATGAATGGGGGGGGTATGAGGGGGGTGGGTAGGGGTTGTTAGGGGGTTTGGGAAAGAACAGTTGGGGGAGGTATTTGTTGTGGGGGGTGGGGGGTGAGTGTTTTGTTGTGTTGTTGTTTGTTTGTTTGTTTGTGTTTGTTGTGTTTGTTGTGGTTTGTTTTTGTGTTGTTTTGGTGTTGGGGGGTGGGGTGGTAAGTTGGGTGGTAGTTGGTGGTAGTGGGGATTTGTAAATTAGAGTGAGAAAAGAAGTGAGGAATGGGTTAGTGTGTGTAGGTGAGTAAGGTCAGGTTTTAGGTTGGGTTGTGATTGTTAGTACGCCTAGAGAGGTGGATTGGAATTGGTGATTAGTAGAGGTATCAGGTTTTTGTGGACGGTATGAAGGATGTTTTGGGGGTAGGTCTTCAGATTAAGTCTTATCTAGCTTGCACTGAATGTCGATTTAGTGCACTAACTAACTCAATAGACATGTTATTGTTTGGGAGTTTCACTAAGATGTAAAGACAGTCACTTCTCACTCTTCGACTGCGAGTGATGGCAACTCTAATTCCCTCAGCCTCTCATCATAACCGAGATTGCGTATTTCTGGCACCAGTTTCGTGGCATGTCTTTGAACTTTTTCAAGCTTAGCTATGTGCTTTTTCAAGTGCGGATTCCAAAAGGGGGCTGCATATTCGAGTTTTGGCCTCACATAGGTTACATAAATATTTCTGAACATTTCCTTGTCCATGTGCCTGAAGGCTACCCTTACATTTGATAAGAATGCATATGCTGCCCTTACTACGCCATTTATATGTATTTCTGGAGACAAATCTGCCAGTATGTTTACTCCTAGATCTCTCTCATTTTCTGTCTCTTGAAGTTGTACTCCAGCCACCGAGTAGTCAAGCTTGGGCCTTCTTGCACTTGTACCCATTCTCATTACCTTACATTTTGAGGTATTGAATTTCATTAGCCACTTTTCTGACCACTCATGCAGATTATTTAGATCCTCCTGAAGTTCTCTACCATTGTTCTCGTTTTTTACTTTCTTCACAATCTTTGCATCATCTGCAAACATATTCATGAATGAATTTACAGACTCTGGTAGGTCATTTACATATACAAGGAACAAAAGTGGCCCTAAAACTGAACCCTGTGGAACTCCACTACTACTCTTCTCCATTCAGACACTGAGTGTCTTACTCTAACCCTCTGTTCCCTTCCTTCTAAGTAAGTTTTTATCCATTCCAAGACATTTCCACCTATTCTAGCCATTGATTGCAGCTTCCTAATAAGTCTCCCATGTGGAACAGTGTCAAACGCTTTCTGGAAGTCTAGGAATATGCAATCTGCCCAGCCCTCTCTTTCCTGTAAGATTTGGCTTACCTCATCATAAAATTCTAATAAGTTTGTTACTGTTGATCTACCTTCTCTGAAGCCATGTTGCCTCACTGACAAAAAGTTGAAGGATTCCAAGTGAAGAGAGATATGTTTCCTTAGTAGTTTCTCCATAACTTTGCAAACTATGCTGGTCAAGGAACTGGTCTATAGTTCAGAGCCGTATCCCTCCTTCCCTTTTTGAAGATAGGTATCACATTTGCTTGTTTCCAGCATCTTGGAATCTCCCCCGACTCCAGTGACTCCTTAAATATGATACTTAGTGCCACTGATATTGTGTTTGCGCATTTTTTAAGCACATGAGGGGATATGTCATCAGAACCTGTAGCTTTATGAACATCTAAATCCATCAGCGCTTTGCATACCTCTGTGGCTGTAAGGTTGATGTTCTCTAATACCGGCCCTTGAGCTTCTATCACTGCAATCTGAGGGGGTGGGGTATTTTCTACTGTAAATACTGACTGAAACTCCTT
>JAXCGZ010021443.1:0-47087 GCA_037179515.1 Halocaridina rubra
TATATGGTTTTGGCTATATTATTGATATTGTTGTCATTGTTGTTGTGAGATGGTAACATAAATATCACAAACACTCTCTCTCTCTCTCGTTTTATACAAACACACTTCATTCCTATCTCTGTATTTTCTTATGTTGGTTGTTCATAAGTAGAAATAAAAACATCTACTTGGTATAGACATACACAGTAATGCTGCGTGACAACGTATTCTTCGTCCATGCTCAGAAAAGTGCTTCGCGCGCGAGGTTTGTATTTCTGACATAAACCACGTAGGTCTAGAAAAAGATTTTTTTTAATAATTTAAGGGAGATGCATCGTAACCACGATACATCATAAGTTGAGGATATTGTAAACCAAGGACTCCTTGTATTTATATTCTGTACTTTTCCCTCTTGGAAAAGCTGACTACTCTTTGATCTCAAACACTTCCATTATTGCTTCCCCTCCATTAATTCCTCCTACTTAGTACCACTTTTAGCACTCCAAGCATACCTAATGTTATTTGCTTAACTTTTTTGACTTCCCAGGGATGACTACTGCTTTGGATCTGCAGTCTTGATCAGGTAGACCTGAATGCTGCTGAGATTATAACCTCAGGAATGGAGATGTTCATCCCCTCCTCTATGAAAATTTTTTCCCCCTTGTCCTTGGTTTGACTGTGCCTGACCCATGGGTGTTCAGGCCAGTGATTGGGCACACTGGTCTTACGAAGTCTCTCCTTCTGATTGAATTCTCTTTGCTATTATTACAGCTAGGAATTGCTACACTGCTCAGAGTTGAATGTCTAAAGCTTCCTTTTTAAAAAGAAATTTGATGACCTTAGCTTCTCTCCCACTGATAAATGTTTCTGGTCCTTAGCAAAAACTTCTGTAACTTAAGCTTTCCCCCTCTAAATCATCTTGATAGTCCTATAACTTGCTTTCTCACTGACAAAACCACTCTCGTTTTCTCTAATTTTTCTATCAACTCTTCTGTAAGTGATTCCAGTGCAATTGTTTCTCGCACTTTACCCCTCTCTAATCCTATGACTTCATTTATTCCTGACCTTCAAAGCCATCAGAAATTATGCCTAGCCTAACCTAATTTAACCTTACCTAACCGAACCTATGAACGAGTAATTTGTGATAATTTTAATAGTGCCAAAACAACTGCCTATTTTTGAAATGTTAGAGGAGTTAGGTAGTGGATTATGAATATTCTTGAAGTATTAGCTTTTATATGAAATATAAGAAAAAAAAAGTAAATCTTTACAATTACACTCATCTTCCTTAGCAAGTGAAGCTTCTATTTTTCCTAATTTTTGTTTGTGTTTTGAACAGCCCTGACCTTCAAAGCCATCAGAAGTTATGCCTAGCCTAACCTAATTTAACCTTACCTAACCTAACCGAACCTATGAACGAGTAATTTGTGATAATTTTGCAAGTCACATTCATTCCAAAACACATAAAATTTCTTACCATATCGAGACCACTTAAACAACATAAATTAGTCGAGGATTAGATGGGAGTAATAGTAAACAAACAGAATTTTATTACAAGATTCAAGTAAATAAATTTATTTGACAGAGGACAACAATGCAATAGAGAAGAATAAGGTACATTTATTAAAGTGTAAAGTGTAATTAAAAGCTAACGAGACACTTGTTAAAGACAAGAAGCAAAGTTGAATATAAGAGTGTATTGGAAAAGTGAAAAAAGCAGCTGTGAGAAGGAGAAATACTGAAGAGAAGTTAAATTATTGAATGAGAGTAGCAGTATTAATGAAATGTGAATGGATCCATTGTATTAACTTTATATATATATATATATATATATATATATATATATATATATATATATATATATATATATATATATATATATATATATATATATATATATATATATATATATATATATATATTAATATATATATATTAGTAGTAAAGTTGGGGTTACCTTTCATGGGTTTGAAAAGAGAGGGTGGCAGATACCCTGAATCAAGTATTATTGACATTTATAGAAGTCATTGAAACTTTCAAGAAGATAAAGATTTATATTCGAGCTGAAGCCCCATTCTTAAAACTCACTCCCTGTTAGAAGATTCCTAGGGGAAACTGGTTATTGGCATTATACATAAATGTATTGAGGAAGCTAATATGACCTAGTACAGGAAACATCATATAACAGTAATAGCCTTCTTAATATATGTTATGCAGATTCAGCAACTTCAGCGTCGTATCAAAAGGCAAGAAGAAGCTCGGCGAATCAGTTGTGAAAGTTTACGGGAGGAGAGGGAATTGGGCAGTCGAGAAGAATACGTGTTGTTCTCACTAAGGAAAAAATATGATGACTTATTACAGTATGTTCTTAAGGTAAGTGACATGATATTGGAAATGTAAGTTCAGTTATTTAATCATAAAAGATTAAAGACCTATTTGCTGTTATTTTTACTACTCTTGTTGTACTTAATTTATATATGTATTGAATTAAATTATACAGTCTATTATCTTGTAGGTAGAGTCTGAAAACCAGAAGCTGAAAAGTCTGGCTGGGATATCAGGAGATGCTGATGATATATTCCATGACCATGATGGGGAATATAGGGTGTATGATCATCAAGCGCTTTTAAGAATGCAAGCTGACCTTGAGGCCTTACGTAGTGAGGTGAGTTTTTGCTGGGACTGCTATATGAAACTCATTTTATGCTTGAACTATTATGTAAAAATATTTCTCGTTGCTGCCTCAGTTATTTTTGTAATTATACTTGTAAATTATTTATGGTTGTAGATTATGAAGAAGGACAGTTATATCCTGGAATGCAAAGAAAGACTACAAGCAATGGAAGCCTTAAAAGAAGAAAACCTGGCTCTTCACAATTCTCTGAGGAACTACCGTGAAACTGACATGCGTTCCGATGCTCGAGACATTAGTGTGGCCTTGGAGGAAGAGTGGATGAGAAGAATTTCTGAGACTCGTGAAATGTATGAGAGAGTCATTGAAGGGTATAGAGACCAGTTACAGGAAATGCAAGAGAAATTTCAAAAAGTTGAGGAATTTCAGACAAGAGTTCCTTTTAATGGTGGACACATGCGTGAAACTCGAGACCCAGATATTAGTATTGAAACAAAATTGTCACAAGATGAGGAAAAGAGACCTTTAAAAACTACGTCAGGCAGACAGGAAGGTGATATGGTCTCTGGTTCTAGTTTATCACTGGTAGACCACAAGGAATTAGGGAACAAAGAAGCCAGATATCAGGATAACAATGGAAAAGTAGAGACCATAAATGAATATCATGAAAATAATACTCAAAAGAATTTTTGTGATGCAGGTACACAGACTATCATTCTTAAAGATACAGATGTAAATTCAATAATACCTCCTCAGAGTGATGTACGTGAAGTAGATGAGGAAATGCAGGAGTCAAAAAAGTATCTAGAGAGAGTGAATAGCTTAGTTAAACAGTTGGAAAGTATGAATGTAACAGGAAGTGGAGCTGAAGCTATTTTGGCTGTTATTCGAGATACAATAAACCAGTGTTTGCTGGAATGGAGAGAAACTTTCCAAATGCAAAGATCATCTCAAAAAGATAGTGCTGATGAGCTCAATAAAAGTTACGCAGACCTCCAGAGGAAGTTAAGGGTTAAAAGCAAGCAACTGGAATCAAAACACAAGCATTGCAAACACCTGGAAGAACAAAATGCAGTACTAAATGAGCAGTGTAGGCAAATGGAAGATAAGGTTAGTTTAGCTAGAAATCTTTTTTTTTTTATTCTCCTCTCCTTTGTTTCACCATTCTTAAAGTTTTTCACATTGCAGTCTTGCTATAATGCTGTGAATTATATTTTATAATTTTGGCACTGTCAATTGCTATATAATTTACTTTTCTTTGACATCCCAGTTTTGACATTTTGTTTAAAATGGTAGATGTAGACTTTCATATAGATTTTAGTTTTGCAAACTTAATATTGTTCTGTCTAGTAGTGTATACAAAAAGTCATATCTGAGTATCAACATCATTTCCTTGTCTTGAAAAACTATGTTTGTCACTATAAGACGTATATCACACTCATTTTCCTATTTTCAGATAACTGCCCTTGACCCTTCCACTGGATTAGATAAATTACAAGAAGTGCAAGATACTTTGTGCTCAAGAGAACAAGAACTAACCGAGTTTCAAGAAGCTTTTCAGAAGTCAGAACAACATAAATTAGCACTGCAAGAACAAATAAAAGTAATAAATGAGAAGTTACATAGGAGAGAGTCCAAAATTGCCACGGAACATGAGCAGGTGTTAAGTAAAAATAAAGAAATAACTAGTCTGCAAGAAATAATCTCATCTTTGAAACAGCAGCTTGAGGAGGTTTTAAGGGAAATCAGTTTAATAAAGGATCAGTTATCTACAAAGGATGTCATATTAGAACACACCTCTCTTCAGTTAGAGGAAAGGATCAGAGAATGTGCAAGTTTGTCATCCCAATTAGAACGGCAAAAAACAGAAGTGGAACAAGAAGTAATGAAAATGCAGGTACAGGTAACTGAGAGCGCCTCTCATAAGGAGTTAATCAAAGCCGAGACTAAAGCAACAAGATATCAAGCACAGCTGTCAGCATTACGTTCTGAGAAGGATCAAAATGAAAAGTTATATAGACAAAATATTAGAAAATTAGAGGACCAGCTAGATCAAATTCAGATGAGAAATACCGTTCTTCAAAGAAATCTCACAACAATCACCTCCACATATCACAGTATGTTTACACCTCTTGATATTCACCCTTTAAATCCATCAAGTGTGGGTAATTCATAGATGTATATTTTAACAGAAAAATTATGCTGTAGTGCAATAATAAGAGTATATATAATATATAATAAGAGTATATTTCTTAATAATATTTTTTCTTTTTAAGAGGAATGTTTGTTGTAAATGGTTCATCTGTCAGCTTTTATATTGAGTAATTAGTATTTCAGTATCTTTATAATTTTGGATCTAAAGAAACATCCTAAACATAAATATATAAAAACCATCAATGACATCAACCTTGTATGTTCCACCCTGTGAATCCTCTGCATAAGGAGAACTTGGAGATATATTATCAAGATCATAAGTGATACAAATTATTAAAGACTGAAATGTTGCATGCATTGCTTCCCAAGAATTTGAGCACACAAAAGGTATTGGAGAAAATGCCATTTTGGAGTAAATAACATAGAATAAGTAAGGTGAGTCACACTTTCTCCAAACATATTTAACATTTCCCTACAGCCAATGGGAAAAAACAGACAATTTGCAAACACTTATTCGTCAGTCTCTTTCATGTCATGATCATTGTATTTATGTCCAGACAGTACGATAATCATATTTATCATACCATAGATCAATGGTTCCCAAAGTGGGGGTACTGCCCCCCTGAGGGTGGTGGAAAGATCTGAGGGCAACAGGGTGGCATTGGGAGCAGTTAATAAATAACTTTGTTTTTTACAAAATGTAAATTACAAAATATATGTCAAAAACACTAAAATAAAGGAACACGTATGCAGTTTATAGAGAATAAAACTGACAAAAGAATTATAAACGAATGCATAGCTGTTACATAGTCAAAAGTTCGAACTTTTGCTTGACGCCTGTACACAACACACACAGTGACACACCAGTTACCACATGCGTGGTAACTGAGATGGAAGTGCACCAAGCAAATCCACCCCATTAACAATAACTGTGAAGACAATGAACTATGTTACTAGGGTTACTGGTGAGATGTTGATTTACCCATCCATATTGCTGACACAGCTAAAACTGTTAAATAAATTGGTTTTATTAGCGAAATACATCAGTGTAATTAATCTTGTTTTCAATCTGAAACATACCAAAATGAAAAACGGTGTATATTCGCAGGTGTTAGGGGGACTAGTATGCTACAACTGTAACATATTTTTAAAAATTTCAAGACTTTTCTAGGAGTTATGAATAACAGAGTACTTATATTCATATTTATTAAACTTACGAAAGTCACAAAAGTGGGATATCAGAGGTCAATGGGTAATAAAAAAAATATTACAGGAAACTCATAGGAGGTATCAATTAAGTGAAGCAAAATATATCTGAAAAACCAAGACGAAAATGATTAAATATATTTCTTCTTATTTTTTACATATAACATTAAAATTAGAACTCTAGGTAATTTCCAAATTTTTTTTCTAGGACTTGGAGACATTTGAATATAAAAAGCTGTGAAAATGGATACTGTATAACCAAGAGTATACAGCATAATATTGCAATTTGGTAACTTGAAGGTTAAAAGATAATTTACTTAAGTGCCCATTTCAATCAAAGAGGAATACGACCAAGTCACTTGGTATAAAAGTCGTGTACACGCCCATTTAAGTGAGTAAAAATCCTTGCTGATATAGACCAAACAAATATTGCGTATAATTGGTTACATTTTTATATGTGCATGATACTATTCCTTGCTCTACTGATACAACACTTGGTTTTGCTGCTACACCTCAAGCCTCGTTTGCATTGCTATACATTCCAGGCATATTTTTAATAGGTGTCACTGAGGAGGGCATCAGAGATGGAGAAACATTTCATATAACTTATATATTGCAACCCCTGTTCTTTTCTTCTAAATTTTTATATTCCCTAAAACAAGCTGAAATCTACATTATAAAATAAATCTCCTCAGAGAAAAGCCACACATGTATGATTCAAAAACATATTTTAATGTTTCAAAATAATGACTATACATTCAGAGCACCAAATAGGTATAAGAACTGGTATAGCTAATTTAAAGGCATTAGTCTATCTATTCAGTATGCCTTGACAATATAAGTTTGCTAGTGATCCATAATAATGGAACCCCATCTGAGCCTGAAGAGATATTAATATGAAGAATTGATAAAGTAAATGTTTCATTATGCAATTATCATATATAAACTGAAGGCATTAAACTAGACATATTATGCAGAGCAAATAGAGAATTTTTTAACCAAGTCACTTCTAAAAACTGCACATAGAGAAACCTAACCAGTGCATATAGCCTTTTCCACAACTGTCTCAAAATGATGAGTGCAATATGATGCAATAAAGAAAGAGCGATTGTCAGACTGATTTAGTAACAATATGAAAACCTGATATTTTAAGATGCTTTATCGTCTCTTGAATTTGGTATTTGGAAAGCATAATATATATTTAATATCACAGTCCTTTAACTTATAAAGATGGTACCTGTCGCATATTATTTTTCTTTAGGTACAAATGGGCCTCATTGACCGTTTTTTCTAAATGAAACAAGCTAATACTCATTATGGGTTAGCTAATATAAAAAATATTACCAAATGAGATAAAAATAATACCTGTTATACCATCAGTTAGTAAAACTAGGTAAATCTGGCTGACAACAACCACATTTTGAAATTCGTATATTTGCAATAAGTTAATAATCTCTCGTTACGAAAATTTCAAATTTTAATATGAATAAAAGCAGATATACCAATTTTCAAGTAAAACTTTTGATTATTCTGTTCTACCTTCCTAAGCACAATAAATCTCTTTCAAAGTACTTGTAATAAATTAAACATAACCTTCTGCAAGAATCCAGTGAGCATGGAGTTCTAATGCAAATGGAAAGCTAAAGTTAAGAAAATAATCGTACAAGTTCCACAGACCATAAATTATTATTTTATGCAAACTGCAATACTGAGGATGTACAAACTGAATGTCAGGGGTGGTTCATAAAAATAACATTACGTTTATATAAAATACCTTGCTTTTTTATTGGCATACAGACATCCATAAACTGAAGCAACTCTTATACCTTTACTAATATAGTACAACTGCTGCTTAATATTTTCTACTTGTAAACCTAAAAGACATTAGCCATATTTAGCCTGAATATAAATTCAAGGAGAAAGGCACAACATACAGGCAAGAACATCTCTTGCAACACACTGGCGACAATCTTTCACTTCTGTAGGTATGCTACCTCAACCTTAATTCTCTACTGAATCTTATTTTTTAAAATACATTCTATGTCACCCAAACACATGGCCACTTTTTTTGTTTAGTTTTAGACCAGCCTATTTTGAATTAAATGCTAACCAAGTTTTTAGGTATGTACAACAATGCAGTATGCTCAATTACATCCGCAAGTATATAAATAGGACAATTGCATTAACGTCCCTATACTCATGGAATAGTAGTAAATAAGGAAACTGTGGTCAGTGATCAATCATATACACTTAAATTCCATGTTTTATTTTTATTTTTATCTCAATATCTCCACTTTTTCAAACATAAGTTTGTATCCTGGTGAAGCCAGAAGGGTGACCACAACTGTAATTTAATAAACTCATAAATTTGGTGGTGTAAATAATAATACAAATTCAAACTTTAAAGTTCAAATTATGAAACTGCCACTATGAACTAGGCACTAAGGGAAAACTTCTCAGTAAGCAAAGTAACTGCAGCATAAGAATCCAGGTACTGCACAGAAAAAAGTTCGCTGAGAGCTAACTTCTACAAGTTTATCGCTTGTCCTAGAAGGGTATAAATTTAACATGTAATCAATGTAAATGGTATGAACACTGAGGGGAAAAATTATTATTGAATATAAAGAACGGACCCTGCAAGAGACATAAGTTTGTGCTAGATTTAATCTTGTACACCTCTTTCTGCCACAGCAACAAATATTTATAAAGCTATAATATCCGAATGAAATTACAGCGATCACAGAAATACACTGATCCTTGTAAAAACACCAAATCTGCAGTACAGTATTGTATTTACTTAAAACTAGACTGTAATAAAAACGTGACTATCTCTCTTCATCTGATAGCTCACTCCACTACGTTTGCTAGATCACAAACAAGCCATTCTACTTTACCTATTTCTTTTATTATGGAGAACAATAATTATCAATTTGTATGAGTATGCCTCTTCTGCAAGGAAATACAGGCCTCCTCCCGAGAAGTACAGCATGTTTAAAGATACCATCTTCCAAACTAGACACTGAATATCAGCGTCAATTTATTAAATATGTAACTAATGGTATAAGCTCTGATTCACCGGGGAAGGTGGCACATGTCACAGTTCTCGCTGGCTGTCTGATTTATAAAAGTGCAGTGCTGACACGTCCAGGAGGCGGAAGAGGTTGAGGAGGTTGCAGTGGCCCCTCTACCCGTGACATCTATGCTGCTTCCAGCAAGAGCCCCATCTCCACCAGATGCCATCACTAGCTGCTCTACGGTAGCCCAGTGCTCCGATCGCTTCCAGTCAAGAGCTGCTTTTCTGTCTTTATATCTAATAGCTTCAAGGAGGGGTCCAATGTATTCCTGAAATCAATATGCATAAATTTTACTACAGTATAAAAATAACACAAAGGAATGTTCATTTCAAAACATATTACTACTCACAGAGCCGTTACCTATAAACAAGTAAAATATGTCTGATGAGCTGTATCTTCTGTGGATTACACAGATATTGTTCCTTATTTCTTTTGGATATGCCTAAAAGACAAAAAAAAATTCAAATCACATTAATTGTTACGAGAAAGCTCTCCTATATGTTTATGGACAAATTGATGTCGTACGGACAAAATTATATTAACACAACACAAGCCTTTACCTCCACGTACAATTAGTTACTACACTAATTAGCTTGGGGGGAGGAGGAATGTACTATCATCTACAAATATGTCAGGCACAGAATATTAACCTTTCACATAATATACTGAATCTAAAAACTACTTGAAATTCCTACTGGAGAACACGCAGTGTCTCTGAATAAGAGCAATATAAAATGAAGTGAAATTCCCAATTGTTACAGTAGGCTTTCTTTTCCTATTATAGTCAACACATCTTCCACAGCAGGATGGGCACTACCAAAAGAAACTACAGTTTCAAATTTAGTTACATTACCTGCATAAAGACAGGAAAATAACTTCACACCTGGTGTACATAAGGTGCATAATAATTTGGTCAAGTTTCAATTTACGTTTGTACCAATCCATATTCAAAATAAACAGCAACTCACACTTGCATACCTTTCATCATCACATATGTTATCAACCTACAGAAAAACTAACTCACCCCATCCTTACACAATACTACGGACACCTAAATATCTTGCCCTAAATTTTGGCTCTGAATAGCTTACAGATGGAGTGAGGAAGACTGTGATATCATGATGCCAAGGTGCCCCTCCCCATTTTGTTCAGTTGCAGCTACAATGTTGGCTTAAGTAGGATATGGCATAGTTTGGATGATTTTTCTTCCAACCCATCGTTCGATATATGTTCTTTTCAATTCATCTATTAAGCATTAAGAATGAAAATATGACACTACACAATTAGTAATTCAGCTATTAATTAATACAAAGATGCTGATAAATAGTACATATATTTTCTCATAATGGTAAACTATTTTTGCTGTAAAGGCAAGACATGACAAAGGAGGAGAAAACTGGCAGAGTATGTTAAATTTCTATATTCTCAACTTTTTAAAAATAGTTGTAGAAATTTTGCTAGTTGAGAAGTCTATGGTTCTGCATAAGTGCATCTTACCCTGAGAGGCAACATGTCCATGGCGGCCACAAAGATGAGAACATGTAAATCAGACATGGCTTCCAAGAACTGGTCATCTGTAAATTTTTGTAGATATGCTGCTAAGGTGTTAAAATCTTGCAAATGACCCTCAACCATTCTGAAATAAATGGTAAACAAGATAATCATTGAGTAACATGGTACAATTCATCACGTCATAAGAAGTGCATGCAAATTATGTTTAATAACAGTTGCACAAAATAAGTACTGTATGTACTTTAATCTCGAGGTGAAAGGAACTCATAACTGTTTACGGGCAAGTGTTTATAATTTCTTCTCTTTTCTTTCATTTACTGACTAAACAGGCCAGGAGTAGATTGCCCTTTGGTGCCAGCTGCCTGCTGCAATACTACAACTGAAGGCTTTGATGTTAAATAGGATAGGCTAGGACAGTTTACTGTTAACTCTTCTCTCTGTTACGGTTCTTTATCTATACCTACATTTACACCGAATATCCTGGTGTATATGTTACACATCTCTAACAATCCCTTCACATCTGACAAGTTACAAATCCAAATTTACCTCTGTTTCTCTACTTTCTTTCACATTTTCTTGGTTCCCAGGCCCGACAAGGGACATTTTATTTGGCATTCAGGGAGGGTAGAGGGTAAGTAATGAATGTATACTTTCTGAATACATAAAATATTTTCTTAATAATATTCCCTTACACATTTGGCAATATATTTTTGCCATCGAGGTGAAAAAATATATTATTTGTATTCCCATCATGTTGCAAATGCAAACTAAAAGAGAAAGAAGAGTGGAGGGTATGCAATGCCTTACACAGGCTCCATACTAGTCACCAAGAAATCAATATAAGTATTTCATTTACCTGTTGGCTACAGGAAACACGGCAGCATTTACTGCAAAAGTATAAAGAGGTTCGTTGGGTGTAGATACAGGGCAGTCCAAAAGCAGGTACTCCACAGGCAATGGACGACCCAACCTCACTACTTCATTATTATATTGATCTTTTTCCTGAAAACATACAAAAGGTAACTGTGCCTATAAGTAATTATATATTCCACAACTCCTATAATAACCCCTTGATACTGGTACTATTTTTTTTAGCATAATGCTATATCGCGATGAAGTTAAATAGGGTACAGAGAACTGTGAAAAAAAGAGGTAGCAACAGGAATACATCACATCCTCAATCCCTTCAGCTGTTCTGTGACAAAATTCTTCGGGGAGGAGAAAACTACCCCATTAATCAGTTCTTAAGAAATGCTGGAAATACATATTTGAAATTCAATAGCTTCCTCCGACAAGGACATCACTTTCAAGTCACCTCTCAAGACATACAGGCTAAGCAAAGCCAAACATATTCTGCCATACCACTGGAGATAACAGGCATTTTACTAGGAAAAAACTTTATATATATATATATATATATATATATATATATATATATATATATATATATATATATATATATATACACCTAGTTCTAAGAATAACGCAGAGATAGGTTCTCAGAAGTGATGGGTAAATGGAAAATCGCGTGAAAAAACGAGTCATTTTCAATAGACACACTATACCAAAGATCTAAGATAAGTAAAACATATTTTATAAGAAGATAACAAAGCAGAAAGACCTATAGTTATTTATATTAACATGCAAATAGTGTACAGTATAGAAGATATACAGATTTACTGCACAGTAAACAAACTGATGCACTCTATTATGCCGTTGGCAACAGGCTTACACTGGGACGTGCATGGTGGCCAGTGTTGCCAGATAAAGCGGATGTTTTTATTTTCAAATGTATGGTGCATTTTAAGATATATATTAATTACAAGATGGTAGTACTGTACTTTAAATAAAAATGTACTTCATCTTTAAGATACTTGAAATAACTTACCAGCTTACATGTATATTTTTTATATTTATAATTTCTCTCATTCATCTATTCTGGCAACACTGATGGTGGCGGCGAGGACGAGGATGCATACGTTTTGTCACACTTCCGTACCAGGTGATGCATCCTCACACGTTCTTTCCCTGACGATATTTTATTAAAAATATGTTTGCTGTTTGTTCTTAATGCTTTTTTTCTTTTTCCTTCATAATATCCGATCGCTTTAAGCGGTAGAAGAGGAGTAGGATGCGGGAGAGCGAACCTCTATTGGCAAACGTTTTGCTACTTCCGTATCAGCTGATGCACCCTCACACGGTCCCTGACGATATTATATTAAAAATATGTTTGCTGTTTGTTCTTAATGCTTTTTTTCAATTTTCTTCATAATATCCGATCGCATTAAGCAGTACAATAGGAGGAGGATGGCGGAAAAGTGCCTCCGAGGCGGTCGATTTTTTACTAAAATTAATTTTTTTTTTTTAAGATTTTTTTTTGCATCTTTTGCAAATTTCGTATTTTTTTACTATTATATTTTTGGGGCGTTATTGCAATTTCGCGGTTAAATAAAACGCGGAAAAAAGGAACAAGGTGTGTGTGTGTGTATATATATATATATATATATATATATATATATATATATATATATATATATATATATATATATATATATATATATATATATATATATATATATATATATATATATATATACTAAAAAGCCTACCTGTGGGAGAAAAAAAAAAAAAATAAATAAAAAAAAAAAAAAAAAAAAATATATATATATATATATATATATATATATATATATATATATATATATATATATATATATATATATATATATATATATATATATATATATATATATATTCTTTATTTAATGAAAGTATGAAACAGAATTTTACAAGTTACAGATAATAAAAATTGCTTTTACAGTATATCAAAGGTTATTAATTGCTTTCAATTTGCGGAATTCACTCCTTTATGTCAACATTCCTCAAAAGGCTAATCATACATACCTTAAAATAGACATCTGGAACATACTGCTCAGCAGAACTCTCCTTTACATAGGCCAATTCTGGGGCATCTTTGGTAGGAATGAGGCATTTATCCCTCACCACAGACTGACATTGGTTGCTCACTTGATAACCTTCCATATGAACCTAGCATAAGAAGCAACAGAAGAGAAAAATGAGTCTTCAAACTCTTACTCCATATTCAATATTCCTCCACCTCTTAAAGAAAAGATAAGCTAAATCAGAGGGCTTTCTCTTTAATTTTCAGAGAACACATCATATATTTTGGAATTTATTGAAAAATTATTTCTTAAACCATCAATTCTACCACATTTCAGTAAGCTAATAAACTTATCTTCTACATTATATATATCAAAATATTTCAAAAGTCTTTCAAATACTTTACTACCACGTAATTCAATACGATGAGGCTGGAAAACATACATAAGTTATATGATACTTTCTATGATTATAAATAACTATACATCAGGCATCAAGAGATAGTATTCCTTCTATTTATAGCTCTGTTGATCCATAAGGAGGCGATCACAGAACAGTGTCTAAATCTCTCCCACTCCAAGCACAGACTCCTTTCATATTACATTAGCTTCACTTTAACTTAGTTTTTTGTCAATTACACATTCATCCACCCAACTTCTCACCTTGCTAGCATCTAAAACTTTAATCCCCCTCGTTAATTTGATGTCTTATCCTGGTGGTATACAGGAGGCCACAACTGGAAAAAGGGAGGCAAAGGTATTTTGTCGTACCCTGCACATGCTCAGCCATTCTATTAGCTAATTTGTGGCAAAGATGATATATTAAGGTAAGAGAGGGCATACAGCACCATATTACTGTATCCCTTGTAATCAGCTTTTACATAACAGGTCAGGAATTCTTTCTCTCCTAACTTATAAGCGGTAATATTAGATACCAACATCCAAGTTTTGCAAAATGTAATTTACTGCTGTGAGTATAATTAAGAGTACCTACAAGAGAACATCTCAAAATAATGAGGTTCGTTATTTGCCAAGCACAGTGCAACTGTTGATGTAATCTTTAATTCTAAAAAAAATCCACTTACCTGGTTATTTTTATCACCTGTTACAATAACTGTAACAAACTTTGATCCATAAACACCATCTGGAGACAGTTTACAAGGGTTTGGATATAAACTTTGTAAATGAGCTGCTGTGATAACTTCATGAGCTGAGAGGAAATAGGTATCTGCATGACGAAGATGACGCACCGTTCCTTTACTCGCATCTAGAGGCACCAGGTCGGTGAAAATCCAACCTACACATTTCAAACCTAAGTCTTTTGCAATCTGTAAAAAAAAAAATTCACCTACTCAAGAAATGGATATCTAATTTCTACTGTATTACATGAAGCGCCACTGGTAAGGCATGATTATGGCTTTTTTGTGATGTAATGATGAAGAAACAATCTTGGATAATCTGCCAGACTGAACACAATGGTTCAGAGTCTTATAAATGATGTAAGGTTCAGAGGCATTTGTATATATGTACATATGCACTTACTTTCTCAGTCACTTATAATCTGGAGCAAATTCTCAAACATCCTACTAATGTTCCTTGTCACCACGACCATACAGCTAACATTCTTGACCTATTGTTTACTTCTAATCCTTCAAACTAAATCATATTCAGTATTTTCCCCTCTTGGTAACTTTGACCACTTTTTTTTATCTCAATCTCTTCCTATTTCACTCACCCTCCATCAATTTCTTTTATTCAGCACCACATTGGGCACTTCGAGTATTCCCAATGTGATGATTAGCATAACTTTCTCGTGGACTTCCCATGGGATACTACTTTTGGACCACCAATCCTGATAGGAAGCCGTAAAAGTTGCCGAGATTGCAACCTCGGGAAAGGAGGCATTCATCCCCTCCTCTATGAAAACCTTTTTTTCCCTTAATTCTTGTTTGACCATGCCTGCTCCATGACTACTCAGGTCAGGGATTAGGCATATCGCTTGTACCAAGCCTCTCCTGATTTAAATCGTTAAGCTTTTATTACAGCTAGGAATTGCTGTTCTGCTACTCTCTAAAGACAAACAAAGCATCTGGCCTTGATGGTATCCTTGCAAGGTTCCTTAAGGAGTTTGCAAATAAACTAATTTCCGTAGTTTACCGTCTTTTTAACCTCATTCTATAAATCAATGTCTATCCTTCATCTTGGAAGCATGCTCTAGATAAGCCTATTCCTAAGAAGGGTGACCACTCAATTCTTTCTAACTACCGATCTACTGCCATAACGTCTGTTATAGCTACAGTTTTCAACACTTTGCTCAATTCTCACTTCGTGAATCATCTTCAATATAACTCACTTATTTCCAAATATCAGTATAGCTTCCACAAGGCAAGAGCTAGTGGTGACCTCTGGTCCTATCTCACTCATGAATATTAAATCTTCTCTAAAGAACTATGGATAATCCTTTATCGTCACCCTTGATATCTCTAAGGCTTTTAACAGATTCTGACACTAGGCTCTGTTGGCCAAACTCCCTTCTTATGGCTTTACCTCTTCTCTCTGTTCTCTGATTTCCCGTTTTCTTTCTAACCACTTTACAGCTGTGGTTGTTGACAGTGAACATCTAGCTCATTTCTAGTTACCAGTGGTGTTCCACAGGGCCTTGCTGTCTCACCTACTCTTTTCTTTCTTTTCCTCAACAATCTTCTCCAGTCCACATTCTCCTCTCTTCTCCATGCCTTTCCTGACAATTCTACTTTTCATTTTTCCTCTGCCTTCTCTTCACAACTTTCATATGCTACTCATAATTGGCCTCGTATCACTATTTCTTCAACTCTCAACTACGATTAACGGGAGTACACAGTTGGTAATCTCTTTTCTTCTTCTCCTCCTGATAGCCCTACTGTCTTCGAGCTAACAAAATTTACCCTCTTAATTCTATTAACATATTAGGAATCCAAATAGCCCCTAGCTTGTTTTGAAGGAGTCACATCATCAATATTTTTGTATCTGCAATCCAAACAATTGGAGGGTTTGTTCCATTTTTGTAATTTTTCTCTTTTCAGTTACCTATAATTTATAAAGGTCTTATCTGTCCCTGCTTAGAATACTGCTCACATAAATAGGTTGCGTCTTCTTAAACTTATCTCCTTGATAGGGTTGAATCTAAGGCAATCAGACTCATCAATGACCCTTCTCTAACTTCTAATCTGCATTTTATTTCTTTTCACCTTAAAGTAGCATCCCTTTCTCATTTCTATCATTTCTACTTCCATCACTGCTCTGATAAGTTGGTTAGTTGCATCCCTCCCCCCACTGCCGAGGCCAAGGAACACCGCCTCATCTCACAGATACTGAGAGAAGATTTGTAGCTTGAGGACTGGTTGGTGCATCAACTGCTTCTTCCCATCCACTTCCATACTCTGTAACTTTTCCTCCTTCTGTCTTTCCTAATTCTTATAACCTATCTTCCTTCATAACTAGATCCATCATCACCTTACGGCCTAATGCTACCATATCTCTAGGTCTTCAATACTTTGACTACTCTCTGAGCCTATCCTTTTCCTATTGCACATCATTTCCTTATTTCTGCCTTGTCCCTAAACTTCTATTCTTTCTTTGTCTTAATGTTTTCTTGGTGTCTGGGCCTGATGAGGGCAGTTTTCTTGCCGGTCCCAGTGTCACATTTACCAAAAAGAAATCTGAAGACTACATTCACTTTATGAATATATATGTATTGTAACATAAGTCAAGAAGTTCTAAAGCAAAGTTGATAATGAATAAAACAAGATAATAATACATGGTAACAATAAATATCCCATATATTTTTCATAATTTTTCCAGTACGATGCATTTTTTCTTAAAGCCAGTACTGTGGCTTAAAAAAAAAAAAAAAAAAAAAGGGCAACAGAGGTGTATAAAACCATGTGCATCCTTTCTAGCTTTATCAGTTATTATGTGGCAAGGGGAAATATTACTTAAGGGATTTACAACACCTGATTTCCATTCCTTTGTCTGCTCTTATAGTACAAAAGGGATACAGGGATAAATTCCTTTTTATAAGATTTATTCATATTAGAATGAATGAGTTATCACTATCATAAGTGGGTACGTAGGAAGTGATGAACAGTATCAAGTGTAAGGTTTAATCTTGACAACTTTATATTAATCAAATTCAACACATTTTCTATTAATCGCTTACAAAATATAGGTACGGGAAATACCAAACTTCTCTGCTCACAGGCTGCACTTACTTCATCGACAAGCTCCTTCTTGGGATCAGGTAAAAGTTTCAAGTGATCTCTAGAGCTCTCCTGTGGGGGTTCATAAACGGCTGTCACAGCAGCTTTTATTCCTAAAGGAACGTCCAAATGAGGCTCATATCGACCGTAGAGAAACCCTAATCGCTGATGACCCGTCACACGCCAATAATTGAGAAACCTTTCCACTAAATTTGGATTTTCAAACATAACATTATCCACATGACGATATGACTGCCTGTTAAGGGTAATGGCTGACGGCTGACACTTTGAACAAATGCCTTTGGGCCATGGTGGATGATCTTTACACCCACTCTTAATCTTGCAATCCAAATTTTCAAGGGCAATAAATTTTCCCTAAAATTAAGAAAGGCATTAAAAATAAAATGATTATGACAATATTTGCAGGCTATAAATACTTCCTAGATCTAAAATAGCATCATCAACAAAAGGTTTTATAATACTGGGTCCAACGGCTGAGTAAATTTGGATAAGTAACTTTATATATATATATATATATATATATATATATATATATATATATATATATATATATATATATATATATATATATATATATATATATATATATATATATATATATATATATATATATATATATACAGTGTTCCCTCCCTGTATCGCGTTTCTTGGTTCGCGTTCTCACTGTATCGCATTTTTTTTTCTGGATAAATTATTATTTTATTTTATGGGTATATGCAAAAATATCAAAATATTGAAAAAATAAAAATATTCAGTATTTCCTTTTTTTATTGAATTTTTTTTTTATTATTTAATTGATAAAAAAAATTTATTCCCAGCCTACAAATCATAAAACAGTAAAAAATAGTAAAAAACATAACTTTAGATATACATACGTACAGTATAACTCACAGTATTGCATCATGCGAAATAGTGTCCGATAGTGTACAATGTACTGGGGTCCCAGCTACGTGAGCTAGCATATATATTTATATTTCCAGTAGTTTCATGATTTTATTGATAAAAAAACGTATTTCTTAGCCTAAGAATAATAAAACAGTAAAAAATAGTAAACAGTATTGCACCACGTAAAATACGATACCGGTATCAGTGTTTCGGAAAACGCAAAGGCTCTCACCTACGTGACCTAGTGAATATTAAAATTTTCACTATTTTATTGATAAAACAAGTATTTCCTAGCCTAAGAATAATAAAACAGTAAAAAGTAGTAAAAAGCATAAATACAGTACTAACAGTATTGCACCATGAAAAATACGATATCGGTAATCACGTTTCGGAAAACGGAAAGGCTCTCACCTCCGTGACCTAGTGAATATTAAAATTTTCATTATTTTATTGATAAAACAAGTATATCCTAGCCTAAGAATAATAAAACAGTGAAAAATAGTAAAAAACATAAATACAGTACTAACAGTATTGCACCATGGAAAATACGATACCGGTATCACGTTTCGGAAAACGCAAAGGCTCTCACCTACGTGACCTAGTGAATATTAAAATTTTCATTATTTTATTGATAAAACAAGTATTTCCTAGTCTAAGAATAATAAAACAGTAAAAAATAATAAAAAACATGAGGTACTAACAGTATTGCATCATATAAAATACAATACCGCTATCAATGTTCTGGAAAACGAAAAGGCTCTAACCTACGTGAGATAGTTCATGGAATACTATTGGCTGAAAGGTCGGGAGACGACAAATCACAGAATTGTTTTTCAATATTTTCTGTATCATGGGATCTAATCATAAAAATAATTGTAAATGAGTATGTCATGTAATTACCACTTCATTCACCGTAATTTTATCTATCACTTTCATATAAATTTACGTTCCATGCTGTTATTTATGAAGAAAAGGGTGGCATGTTAACAGTACAGGGAGGGTTTATACAGTGTAAACGTAAAAATAAATTAAAATATCTATGTACATATAGGCTGATCCTACTCCGCGGTTTTCCTGGTTCGCGCCGGGTCCCGGAACTGAACTACCGCAATAAGGGGGGAACACTGTATATATATATATATATATATATATATATATATATATATATATATATATATATATATATATATATATATATACACCGAACTTACAAATGAGTTAGTTTCCAAAAATCTTTTAGTAATGTGTGTTTAGGTAAAAAAAAAAAAAAAATGTACAGTACAGTAAAAACCTATGCAGTACTGGGCAAGAATTAGTTAAAAGACATTTAACTAATAAAGAGAACAAAGCATAAAACTTTAATGAATTTTAATACAGCAATAATAATGTAATAATACAGTACAGTAATACATACATTAATACATGGGGAGATAATGGGTGCATTTTTGCTCATATCCGTGAATGTTCGTAAGTAGGGGATTTTCTGTGATATATATATATATATATATATATATATATATATATATATATATATATATATATATATATATATATATATATATATATATATATATATATATATAAACAGTAATCCCTCGCTATATCGTGATTCACCTACCGCAAATTTTTTTGGTGGGGGGGGGGAATAATAATAATGATAGTGACACCAGGACGGGCAAAAAACTTATAAAGTAAAACAGCTTTTATCGGGCCTGGGCAAGAAGAATACATAATGTAAAGAAAAACAGGGATGGAGTGTAATGACCTGTCAGATGTGAAGGGATTATAAAAGAACTGTAATGAATATCCAAGAATATTCAATGTAGCTGGTGCCATGAGCCAACATACTACTGGATACAACTGTTTATTTTATATCGCAGATTATCTGGGTATATGCTATTTTTGAGCACGAGGATGCAAACGTTTCGCACGCTATTTCCCTGATAATATTATATCGAAAGTTTGTTTGCTGTTAATTCTTAATGCTTTTTTTCAATTTTCTTCATAATATTTGATCGCATTAAGCAGTAGAAGAGGAGGAGGATGCGGGAGAACGAACATCTAACCAAAACGTTTTGCCGATTCTGTATCAGCTGATGCTTATCACTATTCAGGCACAATATCTTACTCATAAAATAGTTATTTACTCACCCAATTTGGGGTTTATCTAATTTTCAAGATTATAATATTATTAATATTCCTTGGTTCTAAACATTATTCTATCTTTTTTACATATCGACAATGCTGCACGAAACCTTAACGTAAACAAACTCAACTGAGAGAAATAGAAAACTAAACAATTTGTTACAAAGAAAACGTATATCGTACTGTACCTGGGAAACTTAAATGAAATATACTATATATATTCTCTACACGCTATTTCCCTGAAGATATTATATCGAAAGTTTGTTTGCTGTTTGTACCTAATGCTTTTTTTCAAATTTCTTCATAATATTTGATCGCATTAAGCAGTAGAAGAGGAGGAGGATGCAGGAGAATGAACCTCTATCTGCAAACATTTTTGCACTTCCGCATCAGCTGATACACCCTCGCACGCTATTTCCCTGACGATATTACCTGTATATCGAAAGTTTGTTTGCTGTTTGTTCCTAATGTTTTTTTTTCAAATATCTTCATAATAATACATCACACTGAGCGGTAGAAGAGGAGGAGGATGTAGGAGAACAAACCTCTATCTGCAAACATTTTGGCGCTTCCGTATCAGTTGCTACACCCTCGCACGCTATTTCCCTGACGATATTATATCGAAAGTTTGTTTGCTGTTTGTTCCTAATGATTTTTTCAATTCTCTTCAAAATATTCGATCGCATTAAGCGCTGGAAGAGGAGGAGGATGCAGGAGAATGAACCTCTATCTGCAAATATTTTGCCGCTTCCATATCAGCTGATACACACTCGCACGCTATTTCCCTGAAGATATTTTATCGAAAGTTTGTTTGCTGTTTGTTCTTAATGCTTTTTTTCAATTCTCTTCATAATATTTGATCGCATGAAGCGGTAGAACGAACCACTAACCAAAACGTTTTGCCGCTTCCGTATCAGCTGATGCTTATCATAATTCAGGCACAATATCTTACTCAAAATATTTATTTACTCACCCTATTTGGGGTTTATCAAATTTTCAAGATTATAGTATTATAAATATTCCTTTGTTCTAAACATTATTCTATCTATCGACCATGCAGCACAAAATCTTAACGTAAACAAAGTCAGCTGAGAGAAAAAGAAAACGTATACAATTCGTTACAAAGAAAACGTATATTGTACTGTACATGGGAAAATTAAATGAAATATATATATTCTCTACATGCTATTTCACTGACGATATTATATAGAAAGTTTGTTTGCTGTTTGTTGTTAATGCTTTATTCAATCTTCATAATATCACGTTCATATAAATTTACGCTTGCGCGCTGTTATTAATAAAGTAAAGGGTGGTTTGTTAACAGTGCAGGGAGGGTTTATACAGTAAAGGTAAAAATTAATGTAAAATACCTATAATACATATGGTGCTCCTACTTCGCGGTTTTTCACCTATCGTGGTGGGTCCCAGAACCGAACCCCGGCAATAAATGAGGGAGAAATGTATATATAAATATAATAGACTGCATTAATTTGTTTACTGTACAGTCAATATGTATAACTTTTATACTGTACACTATCTGCATGATAATATAAATAACTACAGGTCTTTCTAGTTTGTTATGTACTTATAAAATATGTTTTACTTATCTTATAGCTTTGGTATAGTGTGTCTGTGGACGGTTGTAGAACGAGCTATGCCCGATATCATTGTTTTCTATGGAAAATGACTTGTTTTTTCACGCGATTTTCCATTTACTGTCACTTCTGAGAACCTATCTCCGCTTTATTCTTAGAACTAGGTGTGTGTGTGTATATATATATATATATATATATATATATATATATATATATATATATATATATATATATATATATATATATATATATACATAATATATATACATATAATATATAATATATTTATATATACCTATTTCTTAGAATAACGCAAAGAAAGGTTCTCAGAAGTGCCGCGCATTATAATAATCATGTAATATAACGAGTCATTTTCCTTAAGAAACAATGATAATGGGCATAGATACGTTCCACAACCGTACAAAGACACACTATACCAAAGATATAAGATAAGTAAAACATATTTTGTACGTATATAACAAAGTAGAAAGACCTTTAGTTATTTGTATTAACATGCAAATAGTGTACAGTATAAAAGATATACAGATTTACTGTACAGTAAACAAATTAATGCACTATATTATGCGGTGGGCAACAGGCATACACAGGGACGTGCATGGTGGTGGTGAGAACGAGTATGCAGGAGAATGAACTTCTATCTGCAAACATTTTTGCTCTAGCATGCTTTTTCCCGGACAATATTATATCACAAGATTTATTGCTGTTTGTTCTTAATGCTTTTCTTCCATTCTCTCCATAATATCTGATCGCATTAGGCGGTAGAAGAGGAGGAGGATGCGGGAGAACGAATCTCTATCTGCAAACGTTTTGCCACCTCCGTATCAGCTGATGCACTCTCACACGCTATTTCCCTGACAATATTATATTGCAAGTTTGTTTGCTGTTTGTTCTTAATGCTCATCCACATACTGTATTTAGCATTTTTTCCATTCTCTCCATAATATCCGATCGCATTAAGCGGTAGAAGAGGAGGAAGATGCGGGAGAATGAACCTCTATCTGCAAACGTTTTGCAGCCTCAGTATCAGCTGATGCACCCTGGCACGCTATTTCCCTGATGATATTATATCACAAGATTGTTTGCTGTTTGTTCTAAATGCGTTTTCTAATTTCTCTTCATAATATCCGATCGCATTAAGCGGTAGATGAGGAGGAGGATGAGGGAGAACAAACCTCTATCTGCAAACATTTTGCTGCCTCCGTATCAGCTGATGCACCCTTGCACGCTATTTCCATGACGATATTATATAGCAAGTTTGTTTGCTGCTTGTTCTAAATGCATTTTTTCCATGCTCTTCATATGATCGCATAAAGCGGTAGAAGAGGAGGAATATGGTGGAAAAGTGCCTCCGTGGCAGTCGATTATTTATTAAAATGAACATTTTTTATTTTTTATTTTTTTTTGCAAGTGCGATATTCGTGAATTTCGTATTTTTTTTTACTACTATTTTTTAGGGTGATTATTCCAATTTCGTGGATTATAAACACGTGCAAAAAGCGAACTAGGTATATATATATATATATATATATAATATATATATATATATATATATATATATATATATATATATATATATATATATATACACAGTGTTGCCTTACTTATCGCGGTAGTTCGGTTCCGAGACCCGGCGCGAACCCGGAAATCTGCGGAGTAGGATCAGCCTATATGTGTACATAGATATTTTAATGTATTTTTACGCTTACACTGTATAAACCCTCCCTGTACTGTTAAAAAAACACCCTTTACATTATAAATAACAGCAAACAACGTAATTATTTTATGATAGTGATAGGAAAACTTACCATGAATGAGGTGATGATGACTTGACATACATAGGTACAGTATTTTACAATAATTTTTACGTTTACGTAAAATAGCGGCCGACATCCACAAACTTTTTTCCTTCTTTCAACATATCTAAGAGTTTCACTTTATCTACAATGGGTAACATTTTCCTTTGCCACTTAGGCTCACTACAAGAAGCCTTAGAAGATGAAGGATGCTTGGGAGGCATTGCAAAGGTTAAAATATGCGAGTAAAAAAATCACTAGCAAAACATATTAATAATAATAAGCACAACATGAATGGCGCACACGAGTGAGGCGAGACAATGGAGATGGTGGAAGCCTTTGTCCGAAACGCTGATAGCGGTATCGTATTTTACATGTTGCAATACTGTTAGTATTTATGTTTTTTACTATTTTTTACTGTTATATTATTCTTAGGCTAAGAAATACGTTTTTTTTTATCAATAAAATCATGAAACTACTGGAAATATAAATATATATGCTAGCTCATGTAGCTTCGAGCCCAATACATCGTACGCTATCGAACACAAGCAAAACGTGAGTTAGACTGAACGAGTCTTTGTCCAAAACGCTGATAGCGGTATCGTATTTTACATGCTGCAATACTGTTAGCATTTATGTTTTTTACTATTTTTTACTGTTTTATTATTCTTAGGCTAATAAATACGTTTTTTTTTATCAATAAAATCATGAAACTACTGGAAATATAAATATATATGCTAGCTCACGTAGTTGCGACCCCAATACATTGTACGCTATTGAACACTATTTCGTATGATGCAATACTGTGAGTTATACTGTACGTACGTATATCATCAAGTTATTAGTACAATGTATATTAATTTAAAATTCATCTACTTATTTGATGATTGTACAAAATCTATTGTATTTATTCATTGTAATTTTGACCAAATATTCCATTTGTAAAGCATATACTGTACTTTTCAAAAGAGGTGGTCAATAATCGTATCTATCTATCTATCAACATTTATGTTTTTTACTATTTTTTACTGTTTTATTATTCGTAGGCTGGGAAATAATTTTTTTTTATCAATTAGATAATGAAATATGTTTTTTTCAATAAAAAGAAATTAAAATACTGAAATTTTTTTTTTTAATATTTTAATATTTTTGCATATACCCAAGAAATAAAATAATAATTTATCCAAAAAAAAAAAAAAACGCGATAGAGTGAGAAAGCGAACCAAGAAGCGCGAATAACTGGGGTAACACTGTATATATATATATATATATATATATATATATATATATATATATATATATATATATATATATATATATATATATATATATATATATATATATATATATACAGTGTTCCTTCAATTATCGCGAAGCTTCGGTTCCGGGACCCGGCGCGAGACAGGAAAATCGTGGAGTAGGATCAGGCTATATGTACATAGATATTTTAATTTATTTTTACGTTTACACCGTATAAACTGTATAAACCTTCTCTGTACTGTTAACAAACCACCCTTTACTTTATAAATAACAGCATGCAAGCGTAATTTTATATGACATACTCATGTACATAGGTAATTTACAATTATTTTTACGTTTACTGTATAAACCCTCCCTGCACTGTTAAAAAACCACCCTTTACTTTATAAATAACAGCATGCAACATAAATTTATATGTACGTGATAGGTAAACTTACCGTGAATGAGGTGGTAATGAGTTTGTAGACGCCAGAGGAAATTATTCCGCAGCCAATAACAGCTTTAAGGCTGATATTCATTGAGGCCAAAATAGCGGCCGACATCCGTAAACCTTTTTCCTTCTTTCAACATATCTAAGAGTTTCACCTTATCTGTTATGGTTAACATTTTCCTTTGCCGCTTAGGCTCACTACAAGAAGCCTTAGAAGATGAATGATGCTTGGGAGGCATTGCATAGGTTAAAATATGCGAGTAAAAAAATCACAAGCAAAACGTGAATGGCGCACACGTGAGTTAGACTGAACGAGTGAGGCGAGACAATGGAAGATGGTGCAAGCCTTTATCCGAAACGCTGATAGTGGTATCGTATTTTACATGTTGCAATACTGTTAGTATTTATGTTTTTTACTATTTTTTACTGTTTTATTATTCTTAGGCTAAGAAATACGTTTTTTTATCAATAAAATCATAAAACTACTGGAAATTTTAATATATATGATGAACTTACAGGAAAGATATTCTATCTATCTGTCTATTTATATATCTATCTGTATGTCTGTGTGTTAGTCTGTATATGTATGTATGCATTTATGTATATGTGTGTATCTTGTGATATAAAAAAAACTTAGTTCACGTAGGTGCGACCCCAATACATTGTACACTACCGGACACTATTTCACTTGATGCAATACTGTGAGTTATATATCTAAATTTATGTTTTTTACTATTTAGTACTGTGAATTATATATCTAAATTTATGTTTTTTACTATTTTTTACTGTTTTATTACTCTTAGGCTAGGAAATACGTGTTTTATCAATAAAATAATGAAAATTTCAATATGTACTATCTTACATAGGTTCGACCCTTTTCGTTTTCCGAAACGCTGATACCGGTATCGTATTTTACAAGGTGCAAAACTAATACTGTTAGTGTTTATGCTTTTTACTATTTTTTACTGTTTTATTATTCTTAGGCTAAGAAATACATTTTTTTATCAATAAAATCATGAAACTACTGGAAATATAAAAATATATGCTAGCTCACGTAGCTGCGACCCCAATACATTGTACGCTATCGGACACTATTTCACATGATGCAATACTGAGTTATACTGTATATCTAAATTTATGTTTTTTACTATTTTTTACTGTTTTATTATTCGTAGGCTAGGAAATAAATTTTTGTTATCAATTAGATAATGAAATAGATAATGAAATATGTTTTTTTTTCAATAAAAAAAATGAGAATACTGAAATTTTTTATTTTTTTAATATTTTAATATTTTTGCATATACCCCCCCAAAAAAAATATTTGCCCAAAAATATTGTGGTACAGTGAAATCGCGAGCCAAGAAACGCGATACAGCGAAGGATCACTGTATATATATATTACCCTGACCGCTTCTCGAGAATAAGACGCATAATTACTGTGCCAAGGCGCTACCAACTGCATCTTCAGTGGTGTAGTTGGTAGCTGCCTTGGCACAGTAACTATTTGTCTTAGTTTCGAGTTCCGGTCGGGGTAAAATATGACTCATGTTTTCACATATATTAATGTGTTTATTTGATTATATATAACATACAATAGTGTTCCCAACCCATGAATGCCTGTTTCCATGAATTTAAATCGTTCCTAAAACCTGTTCATTTCTAGTACAGCAGATATAGCTGTATGGTTTGTTTCCCCTTTAGACCTTCTGTTCTGTAGTTGGTAGTGCCTTGGCATAGTAAT
This sequence comes from Halocaridina rubra, assembly GCA_037179515.1. NCBI lineage: Eukaryota > Metazoa > Arthropoda > Malacostraca > Decapoda > Atyidae > Halocaridina > Halocaridina rubra. The sequence continues at coordinate 27,587 of JAXCGZ010021443.1, forward strand.
TTTGTTGTCCTAGGTTCAAGTCCTGGTCATGGTAATAATTTATATATATATATATATATATAAATATATATATATATATATATATATATATATATATATATATATATATATATATATATATATATATATATATATATATACAGTAATCCCTCGTTTATCACTGTAATTTGGCTCTTCGAAAGTAGGGGAGCTTGTGTGTGTGTATATATATATATATATATATATATATATATATATATATATATATATATATATATATATATATATATATATATATATATATATATATATATATAAAATGTTAATACATAGTAATTATATTCAGACCTACTAAAATAATAAAAAAGTAATTTATTAATAAAATAACAATATCAAACATGGCTAACAAAGAAGACAATAATTACAGACCTACCTTATCGACCCCTGAAGTAATTTTTCGTAAATAAGAATGAAATGAGTAATGTTTGATATTTTGGTCCTTGAGGTATGCATCATCCCATGGATCCAATGGGGTACAGTGAATGCATTTGCTATTTGACCCATGATGGCAACTGTGCACAAAGGGGGGAGAAAAAATGCTGTATATTAAGCCATATTCTAATAAAAATTCAAACGAGTGCAAAAGTATGTGATTGTGTTTATCTAATCTACCTCTTACTCTAAGTAAAGTTCTCAAAAGTATATTAATATTGCATTACAAAAACCCAAGCAATTTAACATAGTTATTATGCCTCTTCATATTCCGTTGATACCATTATATGTACACTATGGAACATGAATAACATTCTTTTAACTTATGAGACCCAATACCCTGCTGAGTGACCAAAAGACCTGAGGTAGTAGGGCTTCATCATATCCTCCAGCCCATTATCTACTACTGTACCAATTATCCGGTATGGGGGGAAATAAAATACAAGCCTACTGTTCCCCTCTGTTTAGTTTTATTTTTACAATATGCAGGAAATCAAGTAAGGGTATTTTTTCTCACTCATCACCAGACAGAGTTTTATTTATTTTGCCTTATAACATATACATAAAGGAGTGGAATTTATTCTCCATCAATGAAGAAATATAGAGTATGAAATTCATTCAATCAGTATTTACGAAACAATATGACACACAGAATATGAGTGTAATTTGATTTTCCACAACATTATACTGTAAAATAAAAAATTATTAGACTACCATACAATCATTTGAACCGTTTTTTTTTGGCATTTCATTACCATTTTAAACTTGACAAGAATTAATGATGAGTAAAATGCTATCAAGATAATGAAATTGTTTTCAAGACTATGTATCTTCAGCTAGTTAAAAAGTGCCACACAGAACTTACAAATCACAAACACAGCAGGAGTAAACAATATGTCACTTATTAGTTTGTATGGTTTAGATCTTTGGTAATTGAAATTTGATTTGGAAATGATCTCATATCTCTCCACAGCAAGTTAGGTGACCACAAGAGAAATAACTGGGGCAACACTCATACCTTGCCTGCCCTCACATATCCAACCAGTTGAAATTCAGGAGAGGCAGAACTATAATTTTTCCCCCATCTTCTTTAGTGACATTCTACAACATGCAAAATATAATTATGAAGGCGGAATTTATTGTCCTCTATAATGTCCTCATAAATGTTTGGAGCTTATGAAAAAAGTGGAAAGAGGAGATCATAATAAACACAACTGTGCAAGAGATCTTAAAGATTTACCAAAAACATACTATCATAATACATACAACAGTTGCACTTTCATGTAATTAACAAAACACACACAGACAGAAGTCTCTCTCTCTAACCGATCAGGAAAGGGGAAGTTACGAGCATAGGGCTCTTTCCCGTAAGCACAAGTAGGTAATCTCCCTCGCATACACAGAAGTCTATCTCTCTCTCTCTTTGTAACTTATCAGCAGACAGGGAGTTACAAGCATAACTAGGTAATCACACACACAGCTGCCCCCCAACTTACATACTAGTTACATTTCAAATGTCAGTTCATATCCTGACTTGTTCGTAAGTTGATATTTTATATGTAATGTATATATATATGTACAAACATTCCTGCATCATGTGCATAACATAATAAAGTTGTGTTACAATACAATACATTTCTTATCCTAAAGACACATGATACATGTTAGTGCATTTCTTGAAATTCTGGAACCATCCATAACTTGCTGCATAATAATACTAGACTGCATAGGCACTGCACTTTTCACATGTTCATATCTTCGGATGTTTTATGTTCGCAAGTTGGGGACATATATATATCTGTGTGTGTGTGTGTGCGTACGTGTAGAGAGAGAGAGAGAGAGAGAGAGAGAGAGAGAGAGAGAGAGAGAGAGAGAGAGAGAGAGAGAGAGAGAGAGAGGGGCTCCTCGATTTACGGCAGTGTAAGTTGGAACACCTTAATAAGCACCTATGCCAATGCAGTAGTAAAGTTTTCCCTTATCAATGCATTTCACTATCTCTAATTTCATTTCCATGGTGATGGCTTTCCTTTTCTTTAAAGCACTGCCATCAGAAGAGTCTAGTTTATGCTTGGGAGACATAATACAGGCAGCAAAAAAATTTATGGGAGATGCACTGTAACCACGAAACGTTGTAACTCAAGGACAGCGTAAACTGAGGACCGCCTGTAAATATATAGGGAGTCTCCATTTTACGTTAGTGTTCCTTTCCTGGTAGCTGACTTAAACCTGATTTCAATGTAAGTTGGAAAATACCTAAACTCAAACCCAGGTCCCCATAATGCTAAAAATAAATACAGGGGGTTCTTGTTTAAAGTCAGGGTTCTGTTCCTGACAGATGACGTAAGTTGGAACACACTTAAATTTGAACTTAGGGCCCCCAACCTATGCTAAAAATAAATTATTTAAAACATTATAACATAATATGTTCTTAATCTATGATAAAACAAATACTAAAACTAAACTTCATAGTATTGCTTACCTTTAAAATGTATCAATAGAAAAATTAAACTACAGGACAGTGTGGCTGGCTTGCACACTGGAAGAGGCGTGCAAGGGAGGGAGAGACTAGTTTATTGGGAGGTGGAAGTAGGAGAGGCAAAAAAACATAACGGATGTACTGGGGCAGGTGAGTCTATTGAGGTAAAGGCACCTGAGCAAGAGGGTACAGGATCTGTTGCTGCGGGTTCTACCTTCACAAAGAATTGATCAAGGCAAGTCTGGAAGGATGTCCTCTTCTTGCTCCTAATATATTTCTTTGTAACACCTAAGGGCATCATTGATCCCTCTCTCCACCTTATTATACCTGGCAATGTTGGGGTCCTGAGCCTCCAAGTTTTGCCAATAATTCCTCTAGCCAAGGCAAACGATTCTTCCAATTCCTTGGTTGTGAATCTCTCTGGCTCAGGGCTTGGTAGTTCTTCCTCCTCTTTAAGCATTTGCTTTTGCAGTTGAATGAGAACTTCAGTACATAACTCCTCACCATGAAATTCCAGGAGCTCTTTTACATCATCAACCTCCTCCTCCAACTCGAGCTCCTTAATCATGACAACTACCTACTTGTTACAGCCTTAACTATCTCCTCAAAACCTCGGAAGTCATTCACAAAATAGGGGGATGCATTCTTCAATACCCCATTCAAGTTCGTTTGCATCACTTCCTCCCAAGCATCACCAATATTCTTTGCAGCATATAGAATATTGTACGACTTGCAGAAGTCCTTGAGTCAGGTTTTTGTCCTTCTCAGTTGCCCTGAGAGCCATAGCGATTGTTCATTGGAGGTAGTAGGTCTTGAAAGAAGCAATGACCCCCTGATCCATTGGCTGTAACAAGGAAGTGGTATTAGGTGGAAGGTAAACCACCTTTACATTAGGATGAAAGTCATCCATATGGGCTGGGTGATCAGGTACACTGTCCAGGATTAGCAACACCTTATGGGCAAACCCTTGGAGGCACAGTACCTCTCCGTTTCAGGCAGATAATGATAGCTGAACCAGTCATCATATATTTGAAAGGTTATCCAAGCCTTTTTGTTTGACTTCCAGATGACTGGCAGTTGCCCTTTATTGCCTTTGAGTTTTCTGTCAAATAAACCAACAAGGGCTTAAGCTTACAGTCTCGAGCAGCATTAGCCCCCAAAAGCAAAGTCAGTCCATCCTTGCTGACTTTATGATCTGGTGCTGCCTTCTCCTCCTTGGCGATGTACGTACAACTAAACATACGTTTCCAGAATAAGCCAGTCTCATCCACGCTGAGTAAGTGTTTGGCACGGTAACCCCCCTTCCTTAGTATCTCAGCTAAAGCAATGGGAAACATTACTGCTGCTTCCTCATCACCGCTAGCAACTTCCCCTTGCACTCTTATATTATGCAAATTAGCACAAGCCTCAAAATGATTAAACCACCCTCTACTAGCAACACACTCCTCATCTGCACAGCCTTCCTCCTTTTCTCTTTTCAAATCTTCTAATAATATTTAAGTCTTTTCCTGTATTAACATGAGGCTTATTGGGATATGCCGTTGATTTTGGTGGTCAAGCCAAAGCACTAGCTAGTGCTTTGGCTTGAAGATCAAAATCAACGGCATATCCCAATAAGCCTCATGCTAATACATGAAAAGGCTTAAATATTATTAGAAAATTTGAAAAGAGAAAAGGGGGAAGGCAGTGCAGGTGAGGAGTGTCTTATTCAAAACAGATGTTGAGTGTCATGTAAGAATCCTGTGTCATGCAGAGGCGACTACGCTGCCTCAAGATCACAGTGGACATCATGGGGTCGACCTGTTCACGTGGTCGTCAGAAATGCAATCTTTGTCGTTGATAATTGTGGCCACAGTTGTACTGGCTAATCCGAGATTGCGGTCAACATTCATAGAGGATTCACCCTTTTCAGCACGGTTTACTACTTCAATTTTACTTTCCATAGTGATGGCTTTTCTTAGTAGCACTGCCATCAGAACTATCACTAACAAGCTCAGGAAGCACAGTAATGTCAGTGCTTGATTCTTACACGACGCTCAACAACGGTTTCGAATAAAATATTATTTACAGCTACTTGTTTGGAATATTTTTTTTTAAATAGAATATAATCCTTCAATATAACCAAATATATAAACAAATAAATAAATAAAGCCATTAGCATGATAAATACAAATACAGCTGTGAATTTGAGTGCATTTCGAATAAATTCGCATATACAGCTATGTGTTTTTTTTAATTGAATATAATCCTTCAATATACCCAAATATATAAACAAATAAATTAATAAAACCATTAACATGATTAATACGAATACAGCTGTGTATTTGTGTGTACTTCGAATAAAATCATATTTACAGCTTTTTTTTTTTTTTAAATTGAATATAACCCTTCAATATAACCAAATGCATAAACAAATAAATAAATAAAGCCATTCACTTGATAAATATGCATGCAGCAGTGCTGCTAGCTGTGTATTCGTCCGTCACGCTCACAAACTCTTCTGGTGCGCGGTTTGAATTTACCGCACCAGCCAGATAGGTTGAAAAATTAATTTATTAGTTTTTTATTGGCCTCTGATGTGACGGCAAAACAAAGTAAGTCAGAACGATGTTAAACAAAGACTCCCTTTACTCTAAACGAAAGAAAAATAATCTAAGTTCTTAATCTAATTCAAAAAAATAATTTAAAGTACACAATACAGCATTGCTTACCTATATTATTTTGGTTGGTTTGCATCTGGATGACTAGCATGTCGTAAAATTTATTTGTTAATTTATTAATTATAAATTGGTCTCAGATGTAACGGCAGTACCACTTAAAACAGTGGTCCCCTGTATGTATATATATATATATATATATATATATATATATATATATATATATATATATATATATATATATATATATATATATATATATATATATATATATATATATATATATATATACAGTGCTCCCTCATTTATTGCAGGGGTTCGGTCTTGGAACCCACCGCGATAGGTGAAAAATCACAAAGTAGCAGCACCATATTTATTATAGCTTCTAAGATTAAAAGTGACTTATAAGTAGACATGTAATTGAAGTAATAAGTAAGAGGGTAATACATATAGTTAAATTAAATGTAGCAATCCCAGAAAATAATAATGCTGTAATAAAAATCTTAACAATAATGTTAATAATAACACTCGATACAGTATCGTTATTATCAGCATCATCACCATATTTGTTTTCCTTACAATGAGAATAATTAGTTCTTGACTTAGAGAACAGAGAAGTCGATATCAGTTTACATATAGAGAGGTCGGTGTTTAGGAAAATTGCATTAAATCATTAAGTTTAGTTTATGTGTGAGCAGCAACTATTTGTCCACAAGAAAACTATATAGATTGCCTTTAAAAGCTGCGAAGGAGGATGCATTTATAAGATGGCTCACGGCACCAGCTACACTGAATATTCTTGGATGTTCATTACACATCTTTTATAATCCCTTCACATCTGACAGGTCATTACACTCTCCATCTCTGTTTCTCTTTACTTTACGTATTCTTCGTGCCCAGGCCCGATAAAGGCTGTTTTATGTTATTATTTTTGGCCCATCCTGGTGTCACAATCATTTAAAAAAAATAAAAAAAAAGAGAGAGAGAGAGAGGACTGAATTCACGGTAAGTGAATCGTGATATAGCGAGGGATTACTGTATATATATACACAGTGCTCTCTCGTTTGTCGCAGGGTTCGGTTCAGGAACCCACAGCGATAGCTGAAAAACCACGAAGCAGGAGGACCATATGTATTATAGGTATTTTACATTTATTTTTACCTTTACTGTATAAACCCTCCTTGCACTGTTAACAAACCACCCAATACTTTATTAATAACAGCGCACAAGCGTAAATTTATATGAACGTGATATTATGAAGATTGAAAAAAGCATTAAGAACAAACAGCAAACACACTTTCGATATAATATCGTCAGGGATATAGCCTGTAGAGAATATATATTTCATAAAGTTTCCCATGTACAATACTATATACGTTTTCTTTGAAACGAATTGTATACGTTTTCTTTTTCTCTCAGCTGACTTTACCTTAAGATTTTGTGCAGCATAGTCGATAGATAGAATAATGTTTAGAATCAAGGAATATTAATAATACTATAATCTTGAAAATTAGATACACCCCAAATAGGGTGAGTAAATAAATATTTCATGAGTAAGATATTGTGCCTGAACAGTGATAAGCATCAGCTAATGCGTAAGCGGCAAAATGCTTTGGTTAGAGGTTTGTTCTCCAGCATCCTCCTCCTCTTCTACCGCTTAATGCAATCGAGTATTGAAGAAAATTGAAAAAAAAAGCCTTAACTACAAACGGCAAACAAACTTTTGATATAATATCATCAGGGAAATATCGTGCGAGGGTGTATCAGCTGCCACGGAAGCAACAAAATGTTTCAGTTAGAGGTTCGTTCTCCCGCATCCTCCTCCTCTCCTATCCTGTAATGCGACTGAATATTATGAAGAGAACTGAAAAAAGTATTAAGAACAAACAGCATACAAACTTTCAATATAATATCATCAGGGAAATAGCGTGTAGAGAATATATATATATTTCATTCAAGTTTCCCATGTACAGTACGATGTACGTTTTGTTTGTAACAAATTGTAGTTTTCTTTTTCTCTCAGCTGACTTTGTTTACCTTAAGATTTCGTGCAGCATGGTCGATATGTAAAGAAGATAGAATAATGTTTAGAACCAAGGACTATTTATACAGTATTACTATAATGTTGAAAATTAGATACACCCCAAATGCGGCCAGTAAATAAATAATTTATGAGTAAGATATTGCGCCTGAATAGTGATAAGCATTAGCTGATACAGAAACGGCAAAACGTTTTGGTTAGAGGTTCATTCTCCCGCATCCTCTTTCTTTTCTACCGCTTAACGCGATCGACTGTTATGAAGAAAATTGAAAAAATGCATTAAGAACAAACAGCAAACAAACTTTCGATATAATATCGTCAGGGAAATAGCGTGCGAAGGTGCATTAGCTGATACGAAGGCGGCAAACGTTTGCATCCTCATGCTCAAAAATAGCATATACCCAGAAAATCTGCAAAATAAAATAAACATGTATCCAGTAGTAGGTTGGCTCATGGCACCAGCTACACTGAATATTCTTGGATATTCATGACTGATCTTTTGTAATCCCTTCACATCTGACAGGTCATTACACTCTCCCCTCTGTTTCTCTGTACTTTATATATTCTTCGTGCCCAGGCCCGATAAAGGCTGTTATATTTTATTTTTTGGTCCGTCTTGTGGAAAAAAAAAAAAAAAAATTTTTAAGCTCGTCAAAAAAATCCGTGATGCACTGAATTCGCGGTAGGTGAATCGTGATATAGCGAGGCATTACTGTACACATATGCAGCATATACATATATATACATATTTACATAGATATATATAAGTAATCCCTCGTTTATTGCGGGGGTTCGGTTCTGGGACCGGCCGCGATAGGTGAATTTCCGCAAGTAGGAACATCTTAATTTTTTTTTTTCTACACTTCTACCACGAGTACAAAGAGGATTACAATAAGAAAAGATCATCATCATTATATATATATATATATATATATATATATATATATATATATATATATATATATATATATATATATATATATATATATATATATAGTGTTCCTACGATTATCGCGAAGGTTCGGTTCCGGGACCCGGCGCGAGACAGGAATTTCGAGGAGTAGGATCACCCTATATGTACATAGATATTTAATTTATTTTTACGTTTACTGTGTTACCCCAGTTATTCGTGCTTCTTGGTTCGCTTTCTCACTCTATTGCGGTTTCTTTTTGGATAAATTATTATTTTATTTCATGGGTATATGCAAAAATATTAAAACAAAAATTTCTCACTATTTTCATTTTTTTTTATTGAAAAAAACATATTTCATTATCTAATTGATAAAAAAAAATAATTTCCCAGCCTACGAATAATAAAACGGTAAAAAATAGTAAAAAACATAAATGTAGAAAGATAGATACGTTTATTGACCACCTCTGTTGAAAAGTACAGTATAATCTTTACAAAAGGAATATTTGGTCCAAATTACAGTGAATAAATACAATAGATTTTGTACTATCATCAAATAAGTAGATGAATTTTAAATTAATATACATTGTACTAATAACTGAATGATAAAACGTACGTACAGTATAACCCACAGTATTGCATCATACGAAATAGTGTTCGATAGCGTACAATGTATTGGGGTCGCAGCTACTTGAGCTAGCATATATATTTATATTTCCAGTAGTTTCATGATTTTATTGATAAAAAAAACGTATTTATTAGCCTAAGAATAATAAGACAGTAAAAAATAGTAAAATACATAAATACTAACAGTATTGGAACATGTAAAATACGATACCGCTATCAGCGTTTTGGACAAAGACTCGTTCAGTCTGACTCACGTTTTGCTTGTGTTCGATAGCGTACAATGTATTGGGGTCGAAGCTACGTGAGCTAGCATATATATTTATATTTCCAGTAGTTTCATGATTTTATTGATAAAAAAAAACGTATTTCTTAGCCTAAGAATAATATAACAGTAAAAAATAGTAAAAAACATAAATACTAACAGTATTGCAACATGTAAAATACGATACCGCTATCAGCGTTTCGGACAAAGGCTTCCACCATCTTCCATTGTCTTGCCTCACTCGTGTGCGCCATTCATGTTGTGCTTATTATTATTAATATGTTTTGCTTGTGATTTTTTTTACTCGCATATTTTAACCTTTGCAATGCCTCCCAAGCATCCTTCATCTTCTAAGGCTTCTTGTAGTGAGCCTAAGCGGCAAAGGAAAATGTTAACCATTGTAGATAAAGTGAAACTCTTAGATATGTTGAAAGAAGGAAAAGAGTTTGTGGATGTCGGCCGCTATTTTACGTAAACGTAAAAATTATCACCTCATTCATGGCAAGTTTTCCTATCACTTTCATAAAAAAATTACGTTGCTTACTGTTATTTATAATGTAAAGGGTGTTTTTTTAACAGTACAGGGAGGGTTTATACAGAGTAAACGTAAAAATACATTAAAATATCTACGTACATAGGCTGATCTCTACTCCGCGGATTTCCGGGTTCGCGCCGGGTCCCGGAACCGAACTACCGCGATAAGTGAGGCAACACTGTACACTGTATAAACCCTCCCTGTACTGTTAACAAACCACCCTTTACTTCATAAATAACAGCATGCAAGCGTAAATTTATATGACATACTCATGTACATAGGTATTTTACAATTATTTTTACGTTTACTGTATAAACCCTCCCTGCACTGTTAAAAAACCACCCTTTACTTTATAAATAACAGCATGCAACGTAAATTTATATGTACGTGATAGGTAAACTTACAGTGAATGAGGTGGTAATGTGTTTGCAGACGCCAGAGGAAATTATTCCGCAGCCAATAACAGCTTTACGGCCGTTATTCATTGAGGCCAAAATAGCGGCCGACATATCTAAGAGTTTCACCTTATCTGTTATGGTTAACATCTTCCTTTGATGCTTAGGCTCACTACCAGAAGCCTTAGAAGAAGAAGGATGCTTGGGAGGCATTGCACAGGTTGAAAAAGTGAAGAAAATAAATCACAAGCACAACATATTAATAAGCACAACGTGAATGGCGCACATGTGAGTTAGACTGAACGAGTTAGGCGAGACAATGGAAGATGGTGGGTGAACCAAACTTCTATGAAAAGCCAATCAGGCCCCATGATACAGATCTCTTACTCTTTCAGCCAATAGCATTCCATGAAGTATCTCACGTAGGTGCAAGCCATTATCCGAAACGCTGATACCGGTATCGTAATTTACATGGTGCAATATTGTTAGTATTTATGTTTCTTTTTTCTGTTTTATTATTCTTAGGCTAAGAAATACGTTTGTTTATCAATAAAATCATGAAACTACTGGATAATTTAATATATATGCTAGCTCACGTAGCTCCGACTCCAATACATTGTACACTATCAGACAGTAATTCACCTGATGCAATACTGTGAGTTATATATCTAAATTTATGTTTTTTACTATTTTTTACTGTTTTATTACTCTTAGGCTAGGAAATACTTGTTTTATCAATAAAATAATGAAAATTTCAATATGTACTATCTCACGTAGGTTTGACCATTTTCGAATTCCGAAACGCTGATACCGGTATCGTATTTTACATGGTGCAATACTGTTAGTATTTATGTTTTTTACTATTTTTAACTGTTTTATTATTCTTAGGCTAAGAAATACGTTTTTTTATCAATAAAATCATGAAACTACTCGAAATTTTAATATATATGCTAGCTCACGTAGGTGCGACCCCAATACATTGTACGCTATCGGACAGTATTTCACATGATGCAATACCATGAGTTATATATCTAAATTTATGTTTTTTACTATTTTTTTACAGTTTCATTATTAGTAGGCTGGGAAATAAATTTTTTTTATCAATTAAATAATGAATTTTTTTTTTCAAGAAAAAATGAAAATACTGACTTTTTTTTTTTATATTTTAATATTTTTGCATATATATATATATATATATATATATATATATATATATATATATATATATATAATATATATATATATATATATATATATACAGTGTTACCCCGCTGTATCGCGCTTCTTGGTTCGCGGTCTCACTCTATCGCGGTTTTTTTGGATAAATTATTATTTTATTTTATGGGTATACGCAAAAATATTAAAATATTGAAAAAAAAACATTTTCAGTATTTTCATTTTTTATAAAATTTACGTTGCGTGCTTTTATTTATAATGTAAAGGGTGTTTTTATAACAGTGCAGGGAGGGTTTATACAGTACATAAATGAAAAAAATAATTGTAAATGAGTATGTATGTCAAGTCATTATCACCTCAATCACCGTAATTTTTCTATCACTTTCATAAAAATTTACTTTGCTTGCTGTTATTTATAATGTAAAGGGTGTTTTTTTAACAGTGCAGGGAGGGTTTATACAGTGCAAACGTAAAAATATATTAAAATATCTATGTACATATAGGCAGATCCTACTTCAAGGTGGGTCCCGGAACCGAACTACCGCGATAAGTGAGGCAACACTGTATATATAAAAAGTTAGCCAAAAAAAAAATCGCGGCACAGTATATATCATATATATATATATAATATATATATATATATATATATATATATATATAATATATATATATATATATATATGCAGTAATCCCTCGCTCTAACGCGCGTTTTTTTTTTTTTTTTTTTTTTTTTTTTAAGATTACTGTGACACCAGGATGGGCCAAAAAATGATAAAATAAAACAGCCTTTATCAGGCTGTAAAGAAAAACAGAGACGGAGAGTGTAATGACCTGTCAGATGTGAAGGGATTATAAAAGATGTGTAATGAATATCCAGCTCTCTGCTGGGTTTTAATATACCTCTGCATTACTTTCATGATGTCTATTCCAAAAATTTTCCTAAGATCTTATTATTATTATTATTGGCAACAATAATTTTCCTTTGATGATGATTGTGGAATTATTATCATCATTATTATTATTATTATTATTATTAAGGGCTCATCATTGTTTGTACATCAGTTGGTTTATTTACTTTAATAACTGTGTACAGAGCCCCTCCCTAGTTGGCTGGGACAAAAAGAGTGGGGTTGGGTTGGGTAGAACAGAATGTTGGAGAGAGAGAGAGAGAGAGAGAGAGAGAGAGAGAGAGAGAGAGAGAGAGAGAGAGAGAGAGACAGAGAGAGAATCTTTAATTAACTCTTGTTCATTCAACCAAAACTACATTATTTATTGTAAAAATAGTGGTTTAATTACAAATTCGTATTAATAATAATGATATTAATAGCAATAATAATAATAATAATAAACTCCACAATCATCATCAAAGGAAAATTATTGTTAATAATAATAATAATAATATCTAAGGAGAATTTTTGGAATAGACATCATTAGAATAATGCAGAGGTATATTCAAACCCAGCAGAGAGCTGGATATTCATTACACATCTTTTATAATCCCTGGATATCTGACAGGTCATTACAAGGGTGATAATTAATAAAGTTTTAAAAATTCTTGATCAAACCACAACTCGTAATGGGTAATGGATTTAAGCTTGATAAATTTAGGTTCAGAAGGGAAATTAGTGAAAATTGGCTTGGTAATACCGTAGATTCCTAGTAAGATAATAAATGCCAATATATATATATATATATATATATATATATATATATATATATATATCTCCGACTCTGAGGCGTCAGGTCGAGGGTTCGCGCCCCGTCACGGTCTGAGGTTAGCAAAGGCATGCACTCAGCGTAAGGATTACATCTGCCAAAACAAGTCCTTCGCAAGAAGGCAACCGTCCTAGCCCTTGGTAGATAAGGGAGTCCGTGACGTAAAACCGTATATATATATATATATATATATATATATATATATATATATATATATATATATATATATATATATATATATATATATATATATATATTATATAATGATGATGATGATCTTTTCTAATTGCAATCCTCTTTGTACTCGTGGAAGAAGTGTAGAGGAAAAAAAAAGGAAAAAACAAAAAAATAATTTTTTTTAAGGTGTTCCTACTTCGCGAAAATTCACCTATCGCGATGTGTCCCGGAACCTAAACCTTGCTATAAACAAGGGATCACTGTATATATATTTTCTTTTTGGTATTTATTATCCTACTAGGTATCCTGTTCCATGCATCACCTAATCTACGGTATTATCAAGCCAATTTTCACCAATTTCCCTTTTGAACCTAAATTTATCAAGCTTAAATCCATTACCCATTACGAGTTCTGGTTTGATCATGAATTTTTAAATCTTTATTAATATCACCCTTGTTAATCCCTTTAAACCATTTATACACCTCAATCATATCCCCCATAACTCTGTGCCTCTCTAGAGAATGTTGATTAAGTTTTTTTAATCTGTCATACGGTAGATTTAGGCATTGCATAATTAATTTTTTTTTTCGTTTTTTAGTCTTGCTTTGGGTATTTATAATTTTTATTTTATCTTTGTTTACGTTTGCAGATAGAGGTTCGTTATCCTGCATCCTCCTCCTCTTCTACCGCATAAGTTACTTGCTTTCGGCCACCATGCATGTCCCAGTGTACTGTATGACTGTTGCCCACTGCATAATAGAGTACAGTACAGTAATGTATGTTAATTTCTAGCTGTAAAGTGAATATGAATATCTTTTGTATACTCTTAAAAATAGATACAGGGCTCTTTGCCCAGCTATGTAGTAATAAAATATGTTTTTTACTTATCATATCTTTGGCATGGTGTGTCTATGTAAGGTTTGGAACGTATCTATGCCCTTTATCGTTGTTTCCGATGGAAAATGACTCGTTTTTTACACGCAATTTTCCATTTACCCGACAATTCTGAGAACCTATCTAGGCGTTATTCTGAGAACTAGGTGTATATATATATGTATATTATATATATATATATATATATATATATATATATATATATATATATATATATATATATATATATATATATATACAGTGTTCCCCCGCTGTGTCACGTTTCTTGGTTCGCGTTCTCACTGTATCGCGGTTTTTTCTTTTGATAAATTATTATTTTATTTTAAGGGTATACGCAAAAATATCAAAATACTGAAAAAATAAAAATTTTCAGTATTTTAATTTTTTTTATTGAAAAAATAAATATCATTATTTAATTGATAAAAAAAATTTATTTCCCAGCCTACGAATAATAAAACAGTAAAAAATAGTAAAAAACATAAATTTAAATATACGTACATACAGTATAACCCACAGTATTGCATCATGCGAAATAGTGTCCGATAGCGTACAATGTATTGGGGTCGCAGCTTCGTAAGCTAGCATATATATTTATACAGTGTATTTCCAGTAGTTTCATGATTTTATGGATAAAAAAAAAACGTATTTCTTAGCGTAAGAATAATAAAACAGTAAAAAATAGTAAACAGTATAGCACCACGTAAAATACGATACCAGTATCAGTGTTTCGGAAAACGCAAAGGCGTGACCTAGTGAATATTAAAATTTTCATTATTTTATTGATAAAACAAGTATTCCTAGCCTAAGAATAATAAAACAGTAAAAACTAGTAAAAAACATAAATACAGTACTAACAGTATTGCACCATGAAAAATACGATACCGGTATCACGTTTTGGAAAACGCAAAGGCTCTCACCTACGTGACCTAGTGAATATTAAAATTTTCATTATTTTATTGATAAAACAAGTATTTCCTAGCCTAAGAATAATAAAACAGTAAAAAATAATAAAAAAAACAAAGCACTAACTGTATTGCACCATGTAAAATACGATACCGCTATCAACGTTTCGGAAAACGAAAAGGCTCTCACTTACATGAGATAGTTCATGGAATGCTATTGGCCGAAAGGTTGGGAGACGACGAATCACAGAATTGTTTTTCAATATTTTCTGTATCATGGGGTCTGATTGGCTTTTTCATTGCAGTTTGCTTTTCCCTCCAATTTCCAATGTGCCGCCTCACTCGCTCAGTCTAACTCACGCGTGCGACGTTCTCGTTGTGCTTAATAATACGTTTTGCTTGTGATTGTGTTTTCACGCGTAATTTAACCTTTGCAATGCCTCCCAAACGTCCTTCACCTTCTAAAGCTTCTGGTAGTAAACCTAAGCGGCAAAGGAAAATGTTAACCATTGTAGATAAAGTGAAACTCTTAGATATGTTGAAAGAAGGAAAAAGGTTTGTGGATGTCGGCCGCTATTTTGGCCTCAATGAATCTACTGTGCGCTACATCAAAAAGGACGAGGCAAAGATCAGGAAACCAGCGAGCATTTCTTTTGATAAATCAGCGAAGAGGGTCATAACATCCCGCAATAAAGCAGTAGTGCAGATGGAAGCTGCTTTGGCCCTGTGGATTGCTGATTGCAGAAAGAAAAACATCAGCTTAGACACCAATATCATACAAACAAAAGCGAAGAAGCTGTACGAGACATTCGCTGCAAATGAACCCGATGACGACAGTGGCGACCGTGGAGAGGAGGAGAGAGAAGAAGATATCGACAACCCACAACCAGGACCCTCAAGCAATTCTCCATCGAGGATACAACCGTTAGTTGCTAGCAACGGATGGTTCTTCAAATTTCAAAAACGCTATGGCCTAAAAAGTGTTTCAGTGCATGGAGAAGCTGCCTCTGCAGATACAGCTGCCGCAGAAAATTACGTCAATAATGACTTCAAGAAAATTATCGCCGAAGGGGAATATGTTCCTGAGCAAGTCTTCAACATGGATGAGACTGGCTTATTTTGGAAGAGAATGCCAACTCGCACTTTTCTGTTCAAGGACGAAGCTAAAACCCCGGGATTTAAAGTGCACAAAGATTGCGTTACCCTCATCATGAGCAGGAATGCTGCGGGTTTCATGTTAAAGCCCAGGCTTATCTACAAGTCAAAGAACCCTAGGCCTTTGAAGAACAAGAATAAGAATCTGCTGCCAGTGTATTGGATGCTTAACCCTAAGGCATGGATCACGAAAAGCCTCTCATCGGACTGGTTTCACCAATGCTTTATCCTCAGGTAAAACGTTGTCTTGCGGAAAAAAGGCCTTGAATTTAAAGTCCTTCATTTGATGGATAATGCTGGTGGCCACGCAACCAATCTCCAATATGATGGTGTTCAAGTTGAGTTTCTGCCACCGAATACGAAGTCACTGATTCAGCCTACGGATCTAAGCGTTATTCGTGCGTTCAAGGCCCTCTACACACGAAATGCCCTGGCGAACCTAGCTGAATCCATGGATTCGGACAAAGAATTCTCATTGAACACTTACTGGCGTAATTACACGATTGCCACATGCCTACAAAATATTCAGAAAGCAATCAAAGAGATGAAGTCGGCCACAATCAATGCCAGCTGGAAGAAATTGTGGCCCGAATCATCTACGACTACAAGGGATTTGCTCCTGACGAAGTGCAGAAGTCAGCAGTTGCAAAAGCTGTGAAGTTGGCTGCATTGCTAGGAGGAGAAGGCTTTAAAGATATGACTCCCGAAGATGTGAATGAACTGATTGACTGCCACTCGCAGCCTTTGACTGATGAAGACTTGGATGAAATGACGAAATCAGCGAGCGAACAAGAGGAATAACTTGAGGAAACGCACAAAGAAATTGAAGAACCTAGCCTTACACTCGAACGTTTGGCAGCCATGTATTAACATTTTAAAGCACTCCAACAACTCTCGCTGGAATATGACGATAATATGGTTTGTTCTGTAATTTTCTCGACGATGCCATGATTCCTTACCATACCATCTTCCAACAAATGAAGAAACAGCGACAGCAACACCCCATTACCATGTTCTTCTCCCCCAAAAAGCAGCCATAAAGCTTTTATTGGCTGCGAAATAATTTCCTCCGGGGTCACGAAAGATGATCATCACCTCATTCCCGGTAAGTTTACCTATCACGTACATATGTATGTCACGTCATCATCACCTCATTCACCGTAATTTTATCTGTCACTTTCATAAAAATTTACGTTGCTTGCTGTTATTTATAACGTAAAGGGTGATTTTTTACAGTGCAGGGAAGGTTTATGCAGTACGTAAACGTAAAAATAATTGTAAAATACCTATGTATGTCACGTCATCATCACCGCATTCACTGTAATTTTATCTATCACTTTAATAAAAATTTACATTGCTTGCTGTTATTTATAATGTAAAGGGTGTTTTTTTTTAACAGTGCAGGGAGGGTTTATAGAGTACGTAAACGTAAAAATAACTGTTAAATACCTATGTATGTCACGTCATCATCACCTCATTCACCGTAATTTTCTCTATCACTTTCATAAAAATTTACGTTGCTTGCTGTTATTTATAATGTAAAGGGTGGTTTTTTAACAGTGCAGGGAGGGTTTATACAGTATGTAAACGTAAAAATAATTGTAAAATACCTATGTATGTCACGTCATCATCACCTCATTCACCGTAATTTTATCTATCACTTTCATAAAAATTTACGTTGCTTGCTGTTATTTATAATGTAAAGGGTGTTTTTTTAACAGTGCAGGGAGGGTTAATGCAGTACGTAAACGTAGAAATAATTTTAAAATTCCTATGTATGTCACGTCATCATCACATTCACGGTAAGTTTTCCTATCACTTTCATAAAAATTTACGTTGATGGTTTTTATTTATAATGTAAAGGGTGTTTTTTTAACAGTGCAGGGAGGGTTTATACAGTACGTAAACGTAAAAATAATTGTAAATGAGTATGTCATGTAATTACCACTACATTAACCGTAATTTATTCTGTCACTTTCATATAAATTTACGTTGCATGCTGTTATTTATGAAGTAAAGGGTGGTATGTTAACAGTACAGGGAGGGTTTATGCAGTGTAAACGTAAAAATAAATTAAAATATCTATGTACATATAGGCTGATCCTGCTCCGTGGTTTTTCTGTCTCGCGCCGGGTCCCGGAACCAAACTACCGCGATAACGGGGGAACAGTGTATATATATATATATATATATATATATATATATATATATATATATATATATATATATATATATATATATATATTATTGACACTGAACTGTTAGCATACAGTCTAAAATGGTAGGAAAAGCCCATTAAATAAAACAATGAAAAAAAAATATATAAAAAGTACTTATTAATTTCGTGACCTAAAATGTACTTTGAGAAGGTGACCAGTTAAGGTCATGAAATTAATAAGTACTTTTTATATATATTTCTTTCGTCGTTTTATTTAATTTGCTTTTCCAAACATATATATATATATATATATATATATATATATATATATATATATATATATATATATATATATATATATATATATATATATATATTATATATATATATATATATATATACAGTGATCCCTCATGTATCGCGAGGGTTAGGTTCCGGGACCTGTCGCGATAGGTGAATTTTTGCGAAGTATGATCACCCTATATGTACATAGGTATTTTACATTTATTTTTACGTTTACTGTATAAACCCTCCCTGTACTGTTAATAAACCACCCTTTACTTCATAAATAATAGCATGCAAGCATAAATTTGTATGAAAGTGATAGATAAACTTACTGTGAATGAGGTGGTAATGACATGACATAATCACGTACATAGGTATTTTACAATTATTTTTACGTTTACTGTATAAACCCTCCCCGCACTGTTAAAAAACCACCCTTTACTTTATAAATAACAGCATGCAACGTAAATTTATATGTACGTGATAGGTAAACTTACCGTGAATGAGGTGCTAATGACGTTTGTAGACTCCAGAGGAAATTATTCCGCAGCTAATAAAAGCTTTACGGCTGCTTTTTGGGGGCGAAGAACATGGTAATAGGGAGTTGCTGTCGGTTTCTTCTTTT
Source organism: Halocaridina rubra (assembly GCA_037179515.1). NCBI lineage: Eukaryota > Metazoa > Arthropoda > Malacostraca > Decapoda > Atyidae > Halocaridina > Halocaridina rubra. The sequence goes on from JAXCGZ010021443.1 coordinate 47,049, forward strand.
GTTGGAAGATGGTATGGTAAGGAATCATGGCATCGTCGA